>FMBT01000373.1:0-191284 GCA_900095095.1 Fragilariopsis cylindrus CCMP1102
CCATAATCCTACGGCATTATAACGACAAAAGAATTTGAAGTTTGGGACTTGCGAACTTTTAGAATTCCCGTACTAATTTTAATGTCACGATCGCGAATCACAAAGGAATGGAATGTAGGACCATAACAATAGCGTATCACCTCCTATTGCCTTCCAGTGACTGATCCTAATAATTATCGACACAATTAGTTTCCTATTTCATCACAAAAAGAAAAGAAAGAAAAGAAAAATCATGAATGTACAACAACGAGCGCAACGAAGAAGATCTACGTATACATCATCGAGAGAAGGAAGTGATAATGAAGACAAGTTTATTGATGTATATACCATCTGTGCTAAAGGTACCAACAACAAAGAAATTATTTTTTGGAAGAAGAAAAAATGTTGAACATTGGGATACCTTCAAAAGAAAATATTCGTTTCGATCTACGAGTAAATTATCTATTATGGCAAAAGTTTTTCATGTAGGAGGCTGAATGAATCAAATCAGACTGTCTCGAATCCTCGTAGTATTCGTTCTAGTAAAAAAAAATGGGGAAAAGAAGAAAACGAAAGGAGTGACGTATATAAATTCGTGCATGTATGGGGTTCAGAAGAGTGCATGTGCGGCTTTATAATAATATTTCTTAGAATTTAGAATGTATAAAATAGATGTATATTAACTTCCAATAGATCAATAAGTGCTCTTCTTTTAAGAGACTAGTCATAGTTGTTGCGTGAGATCAACTATTAAGTAGGCGGAATAGTAATTTTTAAGTTATTTAAGTATATGTCTATGGAGGAATATTGCATCATATCATACTGCAACTTGTTCAATACAATTCAATAATGACTGTCTTTTTTATATATCTATATATGTGTGTATGTGTGTGTTAAACTTAATATGCGTTCGGGATGACGATGATGCATTAGATGGGGAGGGGGATGCACTCGATCACATGATATCAACACAACTTAAAAATGCGATCATGCGGAAGTTTATCGTATTCAATAACGAACGGCAGGGAATAATTCCGTTACGTAGAGACGGAAGATCGACGATGTTTCTTCTTCTTCTTCTTCTTCTTCTTCTTCTTCTTCTTCAACACAGGATTATGCAGATAAACGCCTGGGATGGTTTTTCATATAAGTCGATCCGTTTCAGCGACATTGGGGAATATCATCGGAATATATCTCCTTGATATTGTACAATGTCCTTCATATTGTCTAATCGTTGTTTCATCAGAAATTCCAGTGATATTCCCCTCCTTAGGATCATACAAGTGTATCGGGTACCTTTCTGACCATTCTCGTTCCAATGTCGTACGTACTTTGTGCCATTCTATCAAAAGTTTCGTGCAAAGCAGTCCAGGTTTGTTACACCATTCAGGTTTGCCACATACCGTCAAATGAGTGGTGTAAATCTCATCTAAGGACGTCTTTCGACAATCCTGACACGTATAGTCTGGTTCCAATGTCCTGCACATGTTGGTCCTATTTAATTTTTCCGAGTTATGATAGGGATCATCTACCATTGTATTATAATAACACCGATTAAGTTCGACAGATCGGTTGGGTTGTAAATGGCTATAATAATAAGAGGCAAGTCCTTGAATAGTGCCTGCCCCGTAGTAGCCACCGTAGTTTAGTTTCCCCCCCCAGCCTCTACCGATGCTATAGTTCCCTCCGGATAAAATAACACTAACGAATTTATCAAAATCTTCCTTACTGGGCTTCATTACAAGAAATCCTCCCTGTGTTCCTATTTGATGAGGCTGACGCCTTGGAGGATCTACCTGTTCGTGCAGGATTTTAAACAGAATACTGTTGAGGGAAAAAATAATACCACAGGACGATCAAGTGCTCAACATTTATGGATAAACGGATGCAGCATGGAACGGAAAAATACTAAATATGTTTGTTTCTGCTGCCAAAAAAACGTACCATGTTATAATCACGTGTAAATACAAAATCAACCAACCCATTTCGACCTTCCTCTTCTTTCCACATTGAATGATGTTTAAATTTAATTCGATTATATAATGGATCCGTCATGATATCAAAGACGTCATCCATCGGTTTAAGAACCAAAGTATCTAAATCAAGATGTACGACAACAGGATAATCAAGTAGTAGATAGGAATACAACTTAAGATATTCCTTTTCCCCCCAAAAGATATACATCAAATCGTAGAAATATAATAGCAGCATGAATGAGATAAGATAAATAAATATTCAAGGAGATCAAAATTCAGAAAACCTGCCAACAAAACCCATACAACGAAGCACATATATAACAACAAAACACATATAAGAAAGAATCTCAAATTCTATTCGCAACAATTTTTGTTCGGTCCTCTTCTCTTCTTTTTTTCCTTCTTCTTCTTTCGTTGATGCTCACCCTTTCTTGACAGCACCCATTATTTTGCGCCGCGATCAGGTCCGGGTTCTGAATGTCGGTGATATTGAAGGGTGTCTCTTTGATATGAACGTGATATCCGAGTCGTTTCAACCAAGGTACGACCTCCACGGCTTCTGGATGTACGAAGGCATGGATGTCATAATCGTATCGACTCGATGTATTCATCGCCAATTTGATCGATTGATGCAGTACAGCAGCCCGATCAAGGATCATGCCTTTTCTTGGTTCAGGATTTATCAAGCCCGCAAAGTTAGTGACGGTGATTGCGTACGCGACAGTCGTTTTAGTTTTAGTTGTGGTGTTGTTTACGGTGTAAACTTGTTGGTCGTTGTCATTATTATTGAATTTGATTGCTGATGTGCCGTTTACGTTGCCAATGATACCGACAGGAAGTAATGCGTTCCAATCCATGGAGGAATGTATCTTTGCCATCGTGATAGAAGCAGCAGAATTTTGGAAGAACACAAAATTCCTCACCAACATAACAATTCCAAGGACGAAGAACCCTAAATAGAAGTACCATCGTGAAGGCGGCGGCTGACGATTATTCGTGTGTTGAATGGTCGACTGATTCTTCTTCATCTTCTGCTTGGACCTAGGGGAGGAGTCTACCATTGGTTCTAATACATTTGCTCTGGTTGTAGAAACATTTTGTTTGTCGTTGATGGTTGATGTATTTTGAGTTACTGTACGGTAGACCGGCACTTTTAACCGCGACAAAATGAAGAAAAAAAGCGTCTGGTTCGCTTTTTGCTTCGGATGTGTGATGTTTTATGTGCTCATTTTTGGGGGGTACACTTTTATGCACGTTTGCGAATTTTATCTTTCACCCCCCTTTTTCGGCGAAACAATTAAACTTTTATGTTCGCTTCTTTTTTATGTTCGTGATTTGCACGCGTTTTGAGCATGGTAAAATGTTTTTTGATTACAACAATCATAATAGCTAGCCAGTCATCATCCTATCCCTTAGCAACGAAAAAATAGCAACTCCGTTACCGACTACGATTTGTAACAATTCAGCATAATGGTGAGTCTCTTTTAGAAGTTCGAGTCGAGTCAATTAAGAATTGTCTCTTTCTTTCTTCCTACGCATAGTACTATTTATGTCATGATGTCACTGATGTCATGATGTCATCGTCGTCTCTCATCTCCTCTTCATCGTATCTACCCACGCATTATCAACATCAACATCCCCGTCAACGCCAAAACCAAAACCAAAATGATAACAATGCAACTGCAACATCGATGACATCATCATCAACGGCAACAATATCAACGTTAAAGCTAACGTCAACGCCAACGGAACAACAACAACAACAACAAATATTTAACAAGCCACCCTATTTTAAAAGTAGTTATTATACATTCTTAGTTGCAACATTCCTTGCCTATAGTATTGGTGTTGGATATTATGTCTCCACCCGACCACGTGGAAAATGGCGATCACCCTTTTCCTACCATCCATTTTTAATGACAGTGGGGATGATTGGGATGATGGGAATTGGTGCCATTACAAAAAAACTGGGTGGATATACCAATACAAAAATGCATGGGATGATTGCCTCAACTGGATACTTTGTAGCCTGTGGTGGATTGTATGCCATTTATCAGAATAAAAATTTAATGGAACGGAATCATTTTACCTCCACACATGGAAAAATTGGTATCGTCGTGATGGTCTCATTCCTTGGTCCATTACTGGCAGGTGGTGTGGTCTTACATCCTGATTTTGGTGTCGATAAAACAAATAAACTGATTCGTACAGTTCATAAACTGTTTTCCAGATTATTAATGTGTGTGGCATGGGGAAATTCAATCTATGGATTGTATGGGATTCGGTCGGAACATCCAATGGAGCTATTTATGTATGGTGTACCATTATTAATGTTAATGCCAATAACGTTAATGTAAAAGCATTTTGAAGAAGCACAAATAAAAGAGGAGAATGTACATATATATATAAATTGTATGGGCGAACAGCATAAACAAGTGGCATCACGTCAAATAATAGTAATAGTAAATATAGCTACAAAAGATTATACTCGACAGGTACTTTACGTCTTCAAAATATTACTATACGGGAAACGTCTCTCATTAGTATGCTCTGCACTACTTTTGTTTTGTTTTGGCCTGACACTTAAAAGCTAAGAATATTCTCGTAAAAGCATCACATGCTAGTGATAGCGTACGTATTCATTCTATTGAAGAAATTAGTTACGGCGATGAGGGATTTTTATACATAACAATTTGGTTTTTACACATTATATTATTATATTTGAATTTATATGTGTATGCTATGTTTATGATATATCATGGTTCATGATGTTCATAACTTAGTAATAGTATACCAAGTACAGTTACTGAGGCTGATAAATACCATTTAAATATTGCATTAGAACCTTCAATTTCATTAAAATAAAATATTCCCCATAGGCCACTAATTAACATACTTGCTTGCGTTGAGGAATATCCAACACCTTCCCCTAAAAATTCGACACTTAATATCGAACAAAAATTACCAATACTCCACAGTAATCCACATGTCATACCATATGGCCACATTTGTTTGAAATGAAAGGATGGTAATGCCTTATATGCTTCACCGAAACAATAATTGTTTGTTTTGAATATAACTATATATATGTATCGTATTGTCCAAAGACCAATTGTCACAATAGTTGCACCGATAGCAAAACTTGTTAAGAATGGTAATCCTTTATCAATATTTGGTGCAAATTCCATTGGTACCATCATTGATCCACCCCATAATCCTGTAATAAAAAGTGCTGCTAAAATTCCTAATGTACGTTCTTGTATTCTTATATATCCTCTACAAAGTGTAACAACAGCAACTGGTGATGATGGTATCGGGGAAGAAGAAGATGATACGCCTACTACTTCTGCTGCGTTATCATTATCGTTACTACTATCATCACCATCGAAACTTCCATCGAAACTTCCATCTACTACTATTGCCAGATTCTCATTATCATTATTCTCAAATATTTCAGCAGGAATTATTTCGCCGTCGCCACCGTCGTTTGTTGTTGAATTATTATTTTCTTCTATTTCATTATTATTCCTATTATCGTCATCGTTGACGACATCGTTGCTGTTGCTGTTGTTGTTGTTGTTGTTGTTGCTGTTAATCACATTATTGAATTCAACATAATTCCGACCGAATGAATCATCTTCGTCATCAGGTGGTAAAAAATCATCATCGTCTGGTCGGATCGGTTGATAATAATCACCACCACCACCACCACCACCACCGTCCTCTGCTGTACTCGATGCATGATGATGATGATGTGCAACAGTCGGACTTGAATAGTACGCCATACCACCTAATCCACATAACATACACGCAACAGCAGAACATGCTTGTACTCTACTATGTACATGTTCATCAAAGAAGAATATACCCCATGAAAAACTAACTAAAACAATAAATGAGGACCCAACACCAATCCCTATAGCTAATCCAGCAGTTTTTATTGCATATATTGTTGCAACACCACCTGGTACCCAAAATAAACCACTCACAAGTCCCATTGGTGTGAATGTAATTTCTTCACCACGTATCCATAAAAATAACCATGATGTTATAAAACACATACCTGTCTTATAGGATTGCATAACAAGTGGATCAATATCTAATGATATTGCGACTTTTGATTTTACTGGTACACCGAATGAACCAAATGCTAACATCCCACCTATTGCCCATAACCAACCACACATTTCACAGTTAGCAGAATTAGATGATCCACCACTACCACCACCACCACTCATACTGTCGTCGTTCATACCGGTACTGTCATCGCTGTCTATTCCTGTACCGTTGCCGTTACCGTTGAATAAAAAGGCGAATGGCGTTGACATGACTTATGGAAAATTTTATGGCAGCACTTTAAGATGACTCGTCTTTGTTTGCATTCTTTGTTTGTTTGTCTGTACTTGTTTGTTACTTAAACAAATAAAAAGAGAGATTTTATGGCACTTCACAATTACCACTTGTCTTTGTTTGCATTCGCTCTTTGTTTGTTTGTGCTTTAAATCGGTCTTCACGCTGAATTTTTTTACATGAGTGATGTGAATTCCGCTTCGGAATTTCGACGTCATATTTGTTGAGTGAAAACACTCAATACGCTATCCGGGATTCAATTTAGTTTTGTCAAGATTCATTCATTTTTTAGATGCATGCTGGTCAAATGGAAATAATTGATAATGCTCGTCATCTACTATTCCAAGATGAACCATAAATTACAAAGGACGCAATTGAAAGAGTTATAGATTGGATCTTGGCAAGGACAACGTAAAGTATAGGAGTGTGTCAAGTCAAGGCAAGTCAAATTAAACTATTACTACTGTAGTAGAAATCAAATTATGATCGACATCGCCAATAAATAATGGTTTTCAGCAAGCTTAGCTAAATAGCTACTACTGTGTAACAATACTACATTCTTTATATAATTTTTTTTAACAATCTACTAGTATCTATTCCAAAGAGGTTCCTTCGCAAAGCATTACCAAAAAACTCCGTTCCTGCATAGACAGCCCTCAGAAACATATATAGTATATACGACGATTCTTGGATACTGCGAATCAATGAATCGTAAAACGAGGAAATCGATTTCAGATAGAATTATCATTTTTAGATAATTCATGAGATGATTTCATTTATCTAACATTTAACTGACTTAAAAATCATCATGATATGATTGAGAAATTAATTGCATAGCTGTGTCGCCAAAACGAAATATTCTCCACGAGGGTCAAGTTCATCTTCTTCAAGCAATTCTTCAATCTCCTCCTTCAAACTTTTGATTTCTTTTTCCATCTTTGGGATTTGAATTTTCAAAAATGTCTTCTTGCATCATCACTTCATTCATCTTTTTCTTTGCTTCCCTATGTTCCTTTATAAGACTTATCATTTATCCATTTATTTATTACATCAACCGCAAAAATCAAAACCGAATAAAAGAATAGTAAAAAGTGTCAGTCAGTCAGTCAGTCAGTGTAGAAGTTCTTTTTTTTAGTAGAGTCGATGTCATGCATCATCAAATTTTTAATTCACAAAACGATTTAAGTCTATTTACAGTACATGTACCCGATCTATAATATATACGGTTGTTCTTACCGATCGAGTGTCTTGGTCTTGACCATTAATGAGCGTTCTAAGCCCACGAAGCCTGCTTCTGTATGATCCATATTGAGTTGTGTTGTTGTTGTTGCTTCTTCTTTTTGTTTCAAGTAGTTAGTTAGTATTAAAAAATTATTTGTCAAGAGTTTGTATCATCAGTTTATCGATCGTGGCTGTCGTCAAAAGTGGAACACAGTATGTATAGTATGGCGAGCGTTGAGTGAAAGAAAATGCAAGCAACAATGGAGCCCCAATGGAACACAAACGCGATATCTTTTCAAAGTGGTGTCACAAGATCAATTTAACTATGCCTATAACAGTCATTAGTCGACTAGTTTGACCCAAATCATATACATACATGTTGTTTCAGTGTCGGTACTGGTTAAAGGTGATAGACACATGGATTGAAACCAGTTAAAAAGTAGTTTTGGGCGGGATTAAAATCTGTGAGCGGAAGTACTGCCTGTAGTAAAGTACAGCAGATGTGTCTGACTCAAAAACGAATGATGCATCTGTTCGACTGGTTACAGAACAATCTTCAACAATTGGAAAGGAAGAATTACGCGCAAGGCCAACCTTGACGGTGTGATCGCCAACCGTTCATTAACATTTTCCACCCGTTTGTAGTTTTATTTTCGTGTGACAAAGCGCCGGTTTTTACGGAAGTTGCACATTATTCTTCATTTTACATTACACACATACATAACACAACAAAGTAATTAAACCAACAAGACATTCAAAATGGCAAAGAAAAGCAAGGGACCAAACGAAAAGAAGGGAGCCAAGATCTTCAAAACGAAGTGCTCTCAATGTCATACTGTTGAAGAAGGTGGACCACACAAGCAGGGACCTAATCTGTACGGATTCTACGGAAATCAATCTGGTAAACAAGAAAGTTTCTCATATTCTTCTGCAAATAAAAAATCTGGTGTTATCTGGGAGGAAGATACATTATTTGAATACCTTGAAAATCCTAAAAAATACATGAAGGTGAGCGCTTTATTATTCCGTCTTGACCTTTCGTTCCAAAGTTTTACTTTAAATCATCCGATGATGACGAATTTGATTTAAAAAAAAAAAATCATTTTCTACTCAAATTATTTAGCACGAATAGTGTAAATAATTTAAATGACCACCAAATCAATACATTTATTTGTGTAGTACATACCAGTCATGATACATGTCTATTCGTTATTTATACTGGAAACTTTTCCTTTGTCAAATGTTGGCATGAAAAGATTTTATGAAATAAATAATTACGAGAATTTATTCTCACCGTCGTTTTCTTCTTCTTCTTATATCATCACACTACTTTGCAATTATATTTATAAATTAATTTAAAACAGGGAACTAAAATGGTGTTTGCCGGACTAAAGAAGCCACAGGACCGTAAGGATCTTATTGCATACCTCAAGACAAGTTGTACCGGCGCTTAAGAAATATGAAAAGAACAGAACTGACTATTATGTCGATCGGCTGTAATTATGCTTGAGGAGAAAATCATCTCGTGATGAAGATTATTTCAATTTTAATATTGTAGAGTAAACAAAATAAATATTGCGATTAAATAGAACGGGTATAAATATTATTACAGTTTTTCTCACTCCCCAAGACTGCATTAAAAGAATACATAAGAAGATGGTATTAATAGTAGAGATACATTGTGTTGAATGATAGAGTGTATATAGTAGTACAGTATGCGCGCATGTTTTTAATGTACTAAGCTATCGAATGGCTACCATCCGACCGCTAGAGTTACCTCCCACCATGATTAGTTTATCTGTTGAAGAGTTGAAAGCATGTACGGCTAAAAACGGATCCCAATGATTCTCCCATTACTTTTCGTAGTAGTCGACCTTGAGAATCAAAAACTTCCATACAACGAGGTCTATTCATGCTACCAGAACAAAAGATATCCATTGTTGGATGCCAAGTAGCTTGAAAGGTTGTCAACCAACGTCCTGAGAGCAAAATTAAATTGGAAGATAGTAGATTATATGACAATTGCATCGACGACGACGACGGGACCAATGTAAATAGGAAAAGGGTAAGGAGTGAGGTGTGAGATTTCAAAATTGTAGAGATAATGAAACGAGTCGTTTTCCGTTTCTATAAGGAAAATAGATGGAATGTTATCTATATTCGATCCATTTTTACTCACCGGTTTGGTTGTTGTGGCGAATACTATGAGTCGGTCTGATTGTTCCACCACCGGTATGAAGGTGCGCGTCCTCAGTCAAATCGAAACGATCAGCATAAGATGTAGTTAGTAAGCTCTTTCCGCTTGGAGAAAAGAAGGAACTGTTTACGGATCGACCAGGATTTGTGTGCATAAAGGTTTCGGAGATTTGGACGATGATACACCCTGCGAATCACGAAACTTTCGCATGTCAAACAAACGCACTGATCCATCATTGCCAGACGTAGCAAGAGTTGTACCATTCGGATGAAGGCTGGAATTTTTATTCGACAAAATAGAAAAAAATGAGTAAATTAGTCGCCAAATGAAACAGAACAACAAACTTGAAACCGAAAAATGGAACTTCTTTCTCTCCTTATCCTTACAAACAAAACTTTATAAAAACATATACGTACCTGACCGTATTAAGTTTTTTTCGCTGACCGATTCATGGAATGTGATTTTTTGTTTTTCAGAGACCCTCAAATCTACATGGAATACATTCCCAACTGAAGTCGATACAAAAAGACATGGATTTGATGCACCCTTGTAACGATGATCTACCGTAACATTCTGCGTCCAGTATCTATATCCAAGATCAAGACCGTATCCTAAGTCTTCTAAATATGTTGTATCCGAATCGTCATAGGTTGCAAATATCTCCTCAAATATGCCAGTTTCTACATCCAATCTACGGACACTTCCATCATAAGATGCTGTGACCATATTTTCGTTGTTTAACCACTCAAGACAACAAATAGGACGGCTATGGACGCGAAACAGAGAGACTCCATTACTATTTTTGACGCTGATGTCGTTGTTGTTACTCTCAGACGATGATGTACCGCCGTCTACATCCCATAAACCTACATAACCTTTTTTATCCCCAGCACAACAGATCAATTTAGATTCGCTTGGATGGCAAGCAACACTAAATATAAGATCTGGAGTTACCTTTGCTACCCATTCTTCCTTATCGATAGAAAGATTATCAACCATGTCTGTAATTTGATCATCATCCCATGATGATGTGTCCTTGGTGGTCGCTACCATGACGGAGGTTGGGCTCCTTGTTCTCGTGCTATTATTATTTTTCTTCGTCATCTTGTACTCTGAGTTTTCAATCGTCGATTCTTTTTCTTCAACGAGTGTCAACTCCTTGAAAAGATTTTGTGCATTAATTCTGATTCGTCATGTATCCATTTTGGATCGTTCATCTCAATCGCATCCTTTATATTCAAATTTGAGCCATCGTTAACACGATCGTTGAAGAATGCCTTCTGTTGATCCGTATCGTTGTTGTTATTGTTATTGTCCTTATCGTCTTCTCCACCCCCACCATTTTGAGTAACGACGAAAGAGGTGTTATCTTTATTCCAATTATTTACATTTAAATCCAAGGCCACGAGTTTTGTTTTATCACCAGAAATACGACTCGATATACGGCTTCGAACGGGTGGTGCTTTCTTGGCAGAACTTTTTTTCTGGTTACTCTTCAGTCCACGTTGTGAGAGCATAGTTGATCCGTCCGTTACCTTGAAACGTTTATTGGGTGTTGATGAAGACGGTCCAAATCCTAACCCCATAAGAACTTTTTCATTCCTCTTTCGCTTAGCGTCAACAAAGTCTTGATAACTATTGAAATCGACACCGGTCCAAATATAGACGCGCTGAGTTTTTTCTTCGTCGTCGTCGTCTTCAGAATCTTCTTCATCTTTTACTCGCGTGAATTCTTTACTGTCTTTGTAATATTTGGTGGGGACCACTTTGCTGTCATCTTCAACCTTCATTTTTCCCGCACTTGACCTAGTGGACCTACGAGGAGTAGTCGCTCCCGTAGTATCCGCTTCATGTTCCTGCGTTTTTTGTCGTCTTGTTCTCGGCATCGTTAAAGAAGGTTTGTTGTTAAGAATATTATTCGTATAGTACGCAGCAATATTGAAATAAGAAATGAACTTTTTGCTGATTTACTATGACTGGAAGTAAGCACAATGCATTTCTGTCTTCTCTGTTCTCGTCGTTCAGTATTGGTATGATACAATAGATCTTCAAAAACACAATAACTGAATCATTTCTTATCAATGATGATGAATCATCAAATCATCATCACAATAAGTTTTCGGAGAAAATCACAAAAATGACGCGGAATTTTTTTTCCACGCCAATTCTCAAATTCTCAAATCACGAACGGATCGTGATTGGATATTTTATTTTTCACTGCTCACAAAGCAGGAGTTGTCAAGAAGATACGTTAGCATTAAAATAAGCAGTTGACAATATGCGATATGAATGATATGAAGAAACCAAAGTAAAAACGACGATGTCAGAAGAAGAGGAAGATCACGACGAAACGAAGGGAGGGATTGACTTGCACGTGTTGCGGATTTGGCACAAGACGGAACGATATCGTGATCCAAAGGAATTTGTATCTACATTACAGAATTTATGTCGGTTCCCTAAATATTTTGAAGATTTTTGTGCAACTATAACAAAATGTTTCGCAATTAAGAAGGACATCAATAACCTGCTGTTCCGTGACCATCCAACGTGGACGTCAGTAAAAGTACTCAGGGCACTCGACCAAAATTGCTATGACAAGCACTTTTTTGTGGAATTCGATCGGAGGATACCACAACCGTACCTAAATTTTGTATCGACCGCAATAAAGTGGCAGGTGCAGCGATCATAACAGACTGGAATCGTTCTATGACAGATTTGACTGGTATTGCTCGTTCGGAAGTGGTAGGACGGAAATATGAAGATATACTTTTGGAATGGATACCAAGTCTTTCTAATGTATATCGTACGGAATCATTGAAATTTATTTACACCCCACTAGAACCACCGAAAGAGAAGATAACCTTCGAATCAATACTCGCTCAAGATAGCGGTACATATTTTGGTTACGATAAAGTGACAATGGAACGGCTCAATAAATTTGAGAGCGGTGAAAATCCTAAACCGCATTACAAGTTTCCTTTGCCTTTACCCCTTCGACAGGATTCTAAAGATGTTGATGAACGATATAATGACTACGTTGAACTTCTAATCGATGGAGAAATAATAGAAGATTGCCATAATGAGAAATCTGATAGAGATTCGGGATGGATGGGTGGCACTACGTTTATCCTTCGCCGAAAGCTCCGAAAGTCAGTTGCGATTGTAGATGACGATATGAATAATAATGGTGATGGTAACACAACATCAACAGCAACAGCAGCCAATACTAGCGAACCGAATACAGATACGCCTAGAATTTCAATAAAAGATGACTCGTCAACAACAGAAGATGAAGATGAAGATGAATTGGACAATATTTTTACAGTACGATATAAAAGAAAAATTAAAGCAACGTTGCATGACATCTGCACCAAAATTAAGTCATCTCGTCCGTCTACTGTCAAGTACATGCGAGAGGTACTTTTCCATTTAATGGACATCAGCCGTAAATCTGTGGTCAGTAATAAACATTATGTTTTCTCGAAAGATTGGACCAAGAATAAAGAGGACGATGATGATGAGAACGAGAATGATAATAAGAATGGCAGTAGCAATAACGGCACTGCAACATCTCAATTAAGCAAGTTAGTTATTCAGGCTCTTGGTGGAGATTCAATCGTTAAACAAAATCGTTCATCAAAGAACGGCAATGATACATATTATTGGTCTCTCCTTTGGTGCACCCGAAAAAGTACTGTAGCTGTTTTACAACAGAAAAAGGAATGAGTATCATCATTAAGTTTGTTCCTGGATCGTATCTGTCCTATCGTTGGGAGGGAAAGCCCTACTGTATGTGATGCTTCGGATGCATCTATTGTGATTCCATACATTGACGATCCCGATCGGACCATTTTAACATTGAAAATATTGGAAAAAAAAGATAGTGGTGGAATTGGGTCCTGGGCTATCGTGCAGGTCCCATCTACGCTTAACTTCTTCCAATTGCATAGAGTGGTTTCTCAAACTATCAACTGTTCGCCTTCCTGCACAAGTAAAACCCACGTGTGGAAAGTGAGAAACCTCGCGAGTAGAAACGATGGCGATCATGACGCAGTTCAAATTGGTGAAGGATTACAAGCTTCATGTTTTCCAACCGGAAATTATTTCCGGCAGCAAGTATCTGAAACCGGCGCATATATCGAACAGCAGGCTCCATTTTATCCGGATCGATACGATTTATTTCCAGTTACATTTGTCGGAGAACTTTATGCAAGTATTCATTCGACATGCATATGCTCGCTCTTCTTCAAGGAAGGAACCGTGGTATCATTGCAGGAAGGCTGTGGCTATGACTGCGCAAAATTTGATATTTCTTGCGTACGTATCGGCTCCTACCTTAGTCCTATCCCAAAGACGACGACGAATTCGAATATTAATGCATTTCTTCCAAAATGTATCCGTAGGAAAAATCAAGATGGAAGAACAACGGATAAGGCAAATAAACAACTTTTCTTAGATCGTGGTTGCTTACGCAGAAATTTCTGCAAAATAAATTCACGGGATTGCTTGCAACGTATACCATGGTGTCACGCAGAAGACCCGTGCCGTTATCGTAATCGTGATAAAGAATATACCGGCCCGATTGCTACTACTATACGTGGTCTAGATGGTGCACCGATGTATATAATAGGTGAACCGCCAATGCCTGCTAATGATTCAGAACAAAAATATATGAAGCATTTATTATCCATTAATTTAGATGATTCACTTGATTTAAAGTTCCTACCGGAGCGTGTTGTAGACGATTACGGTTCGTTTTCTGTACCATTTGGTAAGCGTGCTAAGGTCCGAGATATGTTTGGCAAGGTGAAAGATTTTCGAGACAATGATAAAGAGGAGGGGGAAATCGATGGATTGATATGGGAACGTGAGGCTGATGAAGCCGATAGCAAAGTCTTATTATTAACAAAGAATGACGACGAAAACGAAAACGATAAGCGACTGAAAAAGAAAAGGAAGAAAAAGTAATATGCTCGAAAGATACAATAGAAACAATCAAGTATGATACCATTCCATCTTGGACTAGTCTTCTCTGCTAACAGGAGTACTAGTATTACAGTTCGAATGTAACAACAAACCAAAGATGAGTCACATTTTAGAGGGGGTTCCAATTAAAGTCCAACTTTTCTAATGTCATTCATGTAGTAGAAAAATCTATGTAATCTCCCTCCATTCATAGAAAGTGCTAACCTCGTTTATGTACTTACTACAATATATAAGAATAAATATTGTATAGAATAGAATAACAGATTGTAATATTTGGTTTTTAATAGTATTTCTGTCTTTTAATGTAGGATATATATATACTTAACAATAATGATAATAGTAATAATAATTAATCTTCTGGGCTGATCGTACTGTACACGCAA
The DNA here is from genome assembly GCA_900095095.1 of Fragilariopsis cylindrus CCMP1102. Taxonomy (NCBI): domain Eukaryota; phylum Bacillariophyta; class Bacillariophyceae; order Bacillariales; family Bacillariaceae; genus Fragilariopsis; species Fragilariopsis cylindrus. The sequence continues at coordinate 15,093 of FMBT01000373.1, forward strand.
ATAATAATAATAGTAATAATAACATAAATATAGATAGATAGTGTAGTAGATAGTATGTTAACAAAGAACAAGGATGGCTGACGACTTTTGCAAGAACCAATCGCACACTCGCTCACTTTTAAAGAAATCACGGCGGCCTGCGACAGACCTGCCCCATGATTATTTACAAGATTAGAATAGGCTCGATGAACTGATCAAGGCGGTAGTCTCCTTCCAATCCATAGCGAGAAGTTGCTGGTATCGTCGTTGTTTTCTACGGTCGTTGTCGTTGTTGTTGCTTCTATCACCCTCGTCATGGTCGGTATTGGCGTTAGCGTTAGCGTTAGCAATAAAATGATGATGATGATTAGTAATATCAACGTTCACATCCTGATCCTCGTCGTTATTATCATCCGAGACAACGATATTATTCAAAACTGATTCTAGAATCATCACCATTTCTCGTTCAGGACCTTGGAATAATGAGGAAGAAAATTCCAGAGCAAACGGCTTGCTGTTGCTGTTGAAATACGATGACGACATACTAGTACTAGTTGTAGTAGTCGTCGTCGTAGTAGTAGAGGTCGCATCGAAAAAGGATGGCATCAAATATTGTTGGGTGATCGTAGTCATTGTTGTATTTTCGACGGCGGTGCTATTGTTGTTGCTGTTGGTCTTCATCTCCTTGGTATCCAACGATAATGATAACAATGAGGACAACGACGACGAAGAGCCACTATTTTCATTACGATCATGAGCACTATGATCTTTAGTAGTGTGATCAAGATCCTTGTTATCATCATCACATATGAATAGACCTGCAAGGAAACCAAAATGTTCTACTCTATTGAAGTAGTAATCGTATCCTCCATCTTGATTATCATCTTCAATACATCCGGCTAAAGACAACAAGAAATGAACATCATCATCGTCGTCGTCGTCGTCGTCGTCGTCGCCATTAACATCCATGACAATATCATTGGGGATAATAGTGTTGTTGTTGTTGTTGTTGTTGTTGTTGTTGTTGCTACTACTACTACTTACTGTTGTTGTTGATAATGTTGTTGTTGTTGTTGAACAACTACTCAAAGTAGTAGGACTGGTACTAGTTGTATTATTCCCGTTACCTCCGCGACCTCGATCGCGACCATAACCACCATAGCCAAAGGCATTCCAATAATATTGTCCTGATGATGATAATAATGATAATGATGAGTCATAATCACAATCGTATGGACCGATAACATCGTCGTCGTTATCGTCGTCGTCGTCGTCGTCGTCGTCGTCGTCGTCGTCGTCATTAGATGAGGAAGAAGATAAAGATGGTAGGACTGGTGTTGGAATTCCAGGTGGTGGACGACGACCACTATTAGCAGCACTCTGTGTTTTTTTAATTCGACTATGCTCCTGCTGTTGATTATTTTGTCCCATTTCTTCTAGAAGTACATGACTAAATGGACAATTTTCACCGAATTGACAAGAACCTTGCTGGAAAAAGAAACGACATAGCCTTTCTTCTAGAGGTACATGACTAAATCGACAATTTTCACCGAATTGACAAGAACGACCTTGCCGGAAAAAGAAACGACATGGCTTAGAAGAAGAATTTTTCTGTGGATGTTTGATGGCTTTCATATCGTAGGATCTTTGAAGGTGATCATCATCAGTAGTAGGGACAGGCGGCGGTGGCAATGGCGGTGCAATAGTAGGTACAGTGACTACTCTTGTGTCAATACTAGGTTCAGGTACTACTACTTTTGTTGTTTCAATCCAAATCTTTAAATTACTTCCTGGTGGGATCCCAATCAGTATTTGCTGTACATCTTCTGGTGTTTGAAGTTGTAATGCAACACAACTATCAGTATAATAATAAAAGGTGGCATTCGAAACAAGATGTGGTATGACGTATCGTTTTTCATATCCATTATTATCTGTACATTCAAACAGCATTATTGTTAATAATGACTGACGTAATCGTTCAATAATATCATGAGGAACAACGATTGTTGTGGTTTGAGTAGTAGAAGTCGTCGTCGAAGTAGAAGAGATGGAAATAGAAGAAGTATCATCCCGACTATCATCCCCACCACCACTATTATTGATTGTGGTAAATAAGGAATATCCCAGAGCATCTGATGAATATTTCACAGATAACAAAGGATCAATAAAACGAAATTGAACCTTTTCTATCATACGAAAATTATTACTATCATTGCTGTTGTTGATGTTAACAATCCCGTTGGTGGTGGTGGTGTTGTTGTTCATGGTGTTGTTGTTATTGTTGTTGTTGGTGTTGTGATGCTTGTTGTCGTAACGCTATTACCTGTATATGATGTGTTCGTTTCGTAAAAAGAGTTGAACGAAGTGCCTAACTTACTATATCGTTGATGCATGGAATGAAAAGAAATGGCTGAGAATGTTGATTTTTTGTGTTTTTGAGTTTTTTTGTGTTAAATTTTGACTTTCAGACTTTTTTTGTCAAAAATTGTGACAAAGCAATTAGGCGTAAATATCGAATTGAGGATAGCCCTTAAACATACTGTGTATTTTTTGCGCGTGAAAAAAAAAATAGTGATGATTTTTCTACGGCCGGTGAGCCGAGCATGTAAAGTAAGTGTGATACAGTACTGAAGTAGGTCTTTTGTTGTATGCAGTATTGCAGTTTTATTATATATATATTTATGTTGCGCATAAATTTTGTTTTGGTAGAAGAATCCTTCACAGGTAGACACACAATAGGGAACCTCTTTTCCAGCTCCCAATGAAAGATATATTTGTGTTCTCTTAACCTATAAATGCGTCTAGCTACTACCTAAGCTCTACTAGACCGAAGACTTTCTAACTATGTGTCCGTACATAAGTAAATAGTGTTTATTAGAAGTGTGAGCTTGGTAGTTAGTTGCTTGTTAGTGGTGTATATGATGTACTCATATGGTCAGTCAAGTCCTTGTCCAGCCATGCCATTCCATAGTTACTTACTCCTGTCTTACTCCTACACTATTGAGTATTCCTCACAACTAGCTGTATCAAATTGGGTGTATGTCATCCTTCCTTCTGGATCAACCAAAGCTCCCCTGACTTGTTATTCCAGAAAATATCAACTGTTGTGCTCTTTAATAGCACTGCTGTTGGTATCAATTACTGCTACTATACTGTTACTTTGTTATTGCTATACATTATCCTGTACTGCTTTTGTGCTGTTACCAACACTGCACTACTAACTAGTACTAACTCTTTACGTTAGTAAGGTTGCTACTACACACTCCCTGCTCTGTCTGTTTTTCTTGCATCTGTGGACTAAAACTTCATATAGCTTTCTTGTCTGTTATATACCTGTCAGTAATAGTTTCTGACAATAATGGTGGAGAGTGTTGTTACTGTCTTCTTATTCAATTTTTGATATCATCTTCTGTCAACAATGTTTCTAGTAACAATATCTAGGCCCAACCAATATATGATTGATTCAATCCCACGAGCTAGTTGATCTTCCATATTTACATATAATGTCAGTAGCCACACTAGAAGAGGGTATATTATTCATCAGGCGGATCCAACTAGAAAATATGGATGTAAGGGATATATTGTCACTGCCAATGCCAAAGTTGCTAATAGTGTCAAGTTCAAATCCTGCCTGCAAAAAGAAGGTGATGCAATCCTTGCCCATCCGGCATGACAGCATCAGGAAAGTATACAACTACATCCTGCCAGCCTCCCAGCTTGACAGTTGTAGTATTATCTCCCAGCCACTCTTCTCTAAAAGACCTCACAACATATCTGCAGCAATATCAGCTTTCTCTACTACTACTACTACAGCAATTCACCGCCATAAAAATTCTTTAAGATAAGCTTTGAACAATATAGCACAATTATCTACTAATGATCTAGTTCATTATGTGTACTCTCACAACACAGAAGGGCAACCATTTTAAGGCTCATCATACTGTCTTCATCAGCAGTGTGACAATACCTACAAGGCAGAATGGCTGGCTATATGTCTTAAATGTTGGAACAAAATTACATGGTTTGTAGAGGAATAAAACATTTATTCTCCCTGTGTGTTGCTGTTATCATAGTCTTACTATTCAGTATCAGATAATGAATAAAAGTAGAGGTAGTGATAAATTCCTTGGATGAAGGAAGGATGCTACAAGTAGCACCATGTATGGCTAGTTGCCTTGCATACCCCTAGCGCTTCTTATGGGGGAAATGATTTGTACTGTTGTTGTCTGGATGTATATGTGGTAGGGTATGATATGATATGGTATTGACGGTGGTAGAGATATAGATAGAGACTATACAGATATTTGTCACATGAGACAAAAAATGATGATAGAAAAATCTAAACTGATGGTATGGGATTGGATGAGAGAGAGAGAGAGAGAGAGTGTATGTGTGTGTGTGTGGTTGGAAGCATGTATTGGTAGTAGTAAAAGAAAAATCAGTCAAGATGACATCAAGAGCAAAGAATATTGATGAATGTAGAACTGGCAGCAATATCACTACCTACCACCACTCATCATTGTCAACATGTTGACCTCATTGCCAAGAATAGTGCAGTGTAGTGTGTTACTGATAAAGGTGTACTTCTTCTTCTTCTTCTTACATAAACTAAGATATTTTAGATTATTTCCATACATATTGGCGAAAGTGTCTTGGTCATTACACAAATAATAATAAATCAAACTCGAAAAGTTAAGTCACAGTTCTAACTCAAACCCTAATCATAAAAAGTATCACACTTTATGAAATTGTTACTTAACGTTCCTTTCTTTCCTACATAGTCGTCGCGTCGACTCATATTCGAAAATTATGGCATTACAGTACTCAATAACCGTATTTTTAGCTTCAACAGAGCATTAGAAAAAAAATACCGACTCCGGCCGCAAGGAAAGAAAGGTCTTACAATCAACAAAAACCTTTACTGTACGGCAAAAATACGTAGAAACACTACTACAAAAATCAAGCAGCCCTCCTGCCTCTGCTTTTAAATTATCTTGTTTCTTTTATCACGCACAAATATACCTAACCTTTGCACTCTTATCATCCTTTTATCTTCACGCGTATTTAATGTAAAGAAACTACACACTATTATTTATACAAATAAAAAAGACAACAAACGTTACAAACGGTACACATTATTTTCATTTCATAATACTCACAACATAACATAACATAGCAAACATACCACACACACATAGTAATCATTCATACAGTTACACAACAACACAAACGTATATAATACTATCTATCTTCTATCGATGTAAGTTCCGATCATCATACTGTGTTGTCAACATTAATCATTACAGTCTGAGCTAAGAAATCGGCATGGTTCGTTCGTTCGTTCATTCCTCACACGTTGTTTTCGTTTCTAAAACTTTCCTTTCTTTCTTCTTTCCTACCTACCTACCTCTATATACTCTATCATCGTGTGCTATTTGTCTTTTTCTACTCTGCATTACTGTAGTACACATTCATTGAAACAACAAAGATATGATGCTACGATACAAATTAAGTCGTAACCAAAACGGTGCCAACAGAGTCAGCAGTCGTTCGATGAGAAGTTATATGCGATCGATTGATGCTGATTCGATTAGTATTATTGCGAACGCCGATGAAAGTGATGATGATGAGGTTGAGGATCATAATGATGATGATGATGATGATGATATTCCTCCTACCGCTCCTACCGAGGACGGCGACGACGACGACGACGAGAATGCATTCTATGCTTCAAATCAACAATCGATGAAATTGATTACGGCATCTTCTCCTTCTTCTCAAAAGTTGAAGAACAAAAGTTATGCCACAAAGAAGAAGAAGATGACCACGAAGTCGAATGGGAAAGAGGAATCGTCGAAGGGGGATGATGCCACTCTGTTCATCAAGAAGAATCTGAATGATATCATTCACACGAAGAAGAAAAAGAAGAACGGGGTTCCTTCTACGATCATTGTCGGCGGTGGCGGCGATCACGACGACGATGATAATGGAAATAACAACTTCGAGAACGACAACGACAACACCATCGTCCCTCCTCCGAGCAAGAACAACATGCATAGTAGTACTAATGACAACAATCCGGTCGTTGTTGTTGATGTTCTTCCTCCTCATGTTCCTATCATCATCGGGACTGAGAACGATCATTCTTATTCTTCTTCGAGTATCGTTGTTGCTGCTACACCTATCAACAACAACAACAACAACAAGTATTCATCAGTATTTCCTACAAGCGCCATCAAGAACAACGATAGTCGTCGTGGAACACCTGCTTCGGCCGTACAAATTTTAGGATCAATCTCCTCGTCATCATCATTATTTCCACTACTACCACTTCGACATACTGTGGTTTCACCTGAAACTATTATCTTGGAAGGAGGAGGAGAAGGAGTATCCACATCAAGCACACCGGTACTAAAATCATCTCCGAAACGGGTCAGTCTCGATCATAGTTACGAACACCAACTCGATGGTACAACAAGTAATAACGTGATGGTGGTTATTTGTTAACAATAATAATGATAATATAATAATGATAATAATAAAGTTCGATGCTTATGAGTGGTATGTCGTCAACTATGGGCAGTATGATGATGATTCTTCATTCATCGCCAATGGCGTGGCGAATAGTATGTATGGTACTTCTGTTATGGACGGCAACCACAACATCATCAATGTACCAGCAGTGACAGTATTCGTGAAAGTCTCGGTTACCATTACGGGTTTATTGGTTCAATAATCAAGATCCCAATTATACAATTCAGTACAACAACAACAACAACAAACAAGACATCAACACCACAACGATACAGGAACGGATTTGGTGGTGCAGTAGTTCCATCTACTCCTGCTCCACCCTCTACACCTACTGCATCCACTACCAGTACTAACACTACTCCACCACCACCACCACCACCACCTATGCTCCCTCTTGTGGCACAAACTCTCAACGTACGTTTACTGCCGCATCGACATTGGTCTCTATTATGAGTACCAAAATGATGGCGCTGGGTGGTAGTAGTAGTCCCATGTCACCAACATCATCACCAACAAACGAGCACGTACTGATCCTATGCACTACGAGCTATTCAAGAGTAAGAGCAACACCAAGAGCATTATTACCAGCGTAGCAAGAAAAAGAAACAGAAGAAGACCATCATCATCGTCGTGAGTTTTCGAACAACAACATCTTTGACCATGCTCGTCTCTCTTTGACCAACGATTTCTCAACCGCCGCAACACAACGCCGATACTACTGCGGAGGATGACACCGACGAGGATGACGACGTCGATGATGATGCCGTTGTTACTACTACTACTACTACTACTACTACCAGTAACAGTAACATCCTCCATTCAAACGTATTCCGCGTCGATTTGTTGATGATCCATCTCTTCCTACAATCAAGGGTGGAATGCGTCTTGCTGCATCAAATGATACACAACATCTGAATAGTTTACATTGTTTCGTTCGTTCTGAATTATTGGAGGTATTCGTTTTGGATGATATTGAAAATGATGAGGAGGAGGATGCACTCATCAACAACCCATATCGTAACCGTGTTGGTCTTCGTTGTGTGCACTGTGGTCTTAAATCGAAGAAGGATCGACATGGTACATCAATGTCGACATTCTTTCCAAAGTCAATTCAGGTAAGGTTTGTGTGTGTGCTGTATATGACTGTGTCTGTGTCTGTGAGCTGCTGTTTACTTTTTGTATCTTGTCGTCTATGGCTGGGTCTCAAATCCGCAACTCATATATATATCGTTGTGATTGATCGATTCTATGTAACTCTATTGATTCCAGGACATCTATCGTGGTGTATGCACATGGCAACGTATCCATTTCAAAGATTGTCATCATATGCCGGAACATTTCAGGGAAAAATATGATCACTTGAAAGAAATTGATCGTACTCGTGGAAAGAAGGCACATTGGGTGAAATCGGCACGGGAGATGGGATTCCGTAATGCCGATGAAGATCGTAGTGGTGTCATTTACGATCCCGATGGTAAAGTCGCAGCTGCAACAGCTGCAGCTATAGCTGAAGGATCGTCGGTGACTTCGGAATCTTCGGTGGAATCGGAATTGTTCGCGGCATCAACAGCAGTACAAGCAATAACGGGAGTAACAACAATGTCTTCATCGCTAGCAGAATATCAAGAATGGGCTTGTTAAGCGACGACGACAAGGACGACGATGCATTCAATATTTAGCATCAAGGGTAGACTCTCTATCCATCCACGTATCACCCTCAAGAGCATTTTCAACCTACATGATTCGGAAAGCGAGGAAAAATGCTGGCGGATTCATATACAGTACCAGCAAACAAAGAACAACAAGCAACGCACACCCTATCATTTGAATCACTTACTATTCAATACGGGCTCTCTCGATGAGATGTGAGCAATTAGTCATATATTTGGGTATGTATATATATATATATATAACTATAAAACTTAACTCGCATTCTATTCACATCAGTAATAATATCTGATATTATCATCCCATTTAGATTCTTGTCATAGCTAGTTCTACTCGTAGTTTCTCTTAGTTTATTTGGGAGTAGTATGTTTTGAAAATCTTACTACAATTGTAGACTGATCTACTACTTTATCCTTTGCATGTTGTACTAAAAGCTTGATGGCTTAGTCCGATCAGCCGGACCAGGCAGTGATTTCTAGTCCCACGGGATCCATCTTCATCGAGAATCGGAGAGCTTCCTATTTTCAAATTTTTGTGCGCTTTGACAGTAACGTTAGGCATTCTTCGCGATCTTTTACCTGTGACTGACACTGTGTATTTGATTTCATTTTTCTTTCTTACAAGTAACTCCTTACAACAAAGCGTAACAACAACCAACAACAAATAGAACCAGCACAGCATCGTTCCGAAGAAGAACTAAATTGAATAGGAAATAGCAGCAGCAGCAGTAATTAACTTTTTATAGACTAATAAAAATTGAAACTAAAATGACGCTGATTGAGATCTCTTCCGCCGAAGAACTAAAGACATTCATACAAAAAAATACTGTGTGCGTAGTAACATTTTCAGCTCATTGGTGTGGCCCTTGTAAGCAATCGAAACCACAACTGGAAGAGCTAGCAAAGGCATCTCCTGTTCCAATTTCAATTGTTCATGAAAGTGATATCGGTGATTATCTTCATACATTTAAAGTTACTGCCTTCCCCTCGTACGTACTCTTCGTTAAAGAAACGGAAGTGCAACGTATTAAAGGGGTCAACCTAAAAGGTGTGAAGGATATGATTGAAGCACACGCTGATAGAGCAGATCCTGCTATTCCCAAAGCTGGAGGAAACACACTTGGTGGATCGCACAGTGCCGCGGAAGCAAGAGCTTTACGATTAGCTAAGCTAGAAGCCGGTGCGCCGAAGGCAGCTGCTGCTGCGACTACTACTAGTACCGAGAAGGCGGAGGACGACGACGATGACAATAAGGCAACTCCAATGGAAACAGAAGAATCAAAACCCGCCGCGAGTGATACTGGAAAAACTGATGATACTAAAATGGAAGATGCAACTACTGAAGAGGATAAAAAGAATCCCATCGATGATTTAGATAAGGAGGCGATTAAGACGTTGACGGAAAGCATGGGATTTTCGTTACTTCGTGCACAGAAGGGACTTCTCTTTTCTACCGGTGGTACGGTCGAATCAGCTGTAGAATGGTTAATGGAACATCAAGACGATACAGATATTGATGAAGATATTCCAGAAGGTTCATTAGGTTCAGCACGATCGTATAAATGTAACGACTGTGGAAAGATCTTATCCAATATGGCCAACCTTGAATTACACGCTAACAAAACTGGTCATAGTGACTTCGAAGAGTCAACTTGTATCATTGTACCTTTAACGCCCGAAGAAAAAGCCGCCAAAATTCTAGAAATTAAATCACTGTTGGCCTCGAAAAGATCTGAGCGCGAAGAGCAGAAAAGGTTGATCAAACGGAACAAGAAAAAAGACGTCGGTTCATGGGTAAAGAAATGGTCAAAACTAAGGAAGTAATGGAAAGAGAAGCACGTAAACGCGAGGCAACGGCACGAAAACGAGAAAAAACAGAAATCAAAAGGGAACGAGATAGAATTCGAGCAGAATTAGCAAAGGATAAGGCTGAACGGATTGCAAACAAGGGCAAACTTTGGGAAAGCTTGGAGTTGATGGGTATGCACCATCTGCAATTCAATACAACACCAGTGGAGGAAAGGATGACGGGGACGAAGAAGAACCTGCAGCACAACGACCCAAGACAGCAGGAAGTACAGCCAGTGCTGCTAATATCGATGATTACATCACAAAAGTATCGAGTTATCGTGCCGGTGGAGACGGTGGTAAAAGTTTGAAAATTCTTAAGTTGTTAGTCGGCAATGCTGCCGACAACCCAAATGAAGACAAATATAAGAAGATTAATATGGAAACCAATGCGTACAAAAACAAGGTAAATAAACAAACACAAAATTAAAAATTTAATACTCACGATGGTGAGACCTTCTCTTTTTTTCTCACGGATTACCTTTTCTTTTCCTTTTCTACTTCTTCAAAACAAAACTCTCAGGTTCGTCCCTTTGTAGGAGCAAAGAAGATTTTATTGGCGGTGGGTTTCGCCCCTGATGAAAAGGATAAAACTCATCTGGTATTGAAGGAAGACGCTGATGCTGAACTTCTTCTATCTACCAAGGTCAAATTGGAACAGGCATTGGCCAAGTTCTAAATTTATTTCCCTGATATATTGGTCGTTCTGATCATTTTGACAGTAAAGAATGATGGGCCAGGTTTCAATCGAAAGACTTTTCTGACTACTATCCATAGCATGAATAAGTTTGACCATAGTATTTTCTAATCAAATGAATAATGCCATTTGTTCATTCATACATTTTCATTGCTTTTTTATACTTTGAAATATCTACATTATCCAAAGTAGTTTAGTTTGGATGTCATGTCATTCCATGTTCCTCCAATTACTTGCCTTCTTCAGGGGCATCTAGTACTAGTTTATTTTGTTACAATTGGAGAATGTGCAATTGATTCTACTTCTCTTTCTAGATATATTTTTTACTGGCTGTTACTGAGGACAGAACAACCAGTAATTGTTCATGATACATAGTCTAGCTTATTATATCTAGCTAGTAGGCAAGTGACTACATGATGCATATTTTTGCTACACATCCTACCTCTAATAAGATGGTTGCGAATAGACTCATCCGATCGCTCACAGCAGTTATCACACCAGGAAAATTAATCTTTGAGTTGAAAGTTTACCAAGTTCCACTGTGACCATGATGGGAAAATATTGTTGTATATATCTCCATTGATTGATACTGCTCTAATTGTATACAAACGAGGTATCGGCAGCATAGGAGCATGTTGATAATGTTTTTGAATGAGAGTTGCTGCAGCAAAGAACCGTGGGATTATGTGCAACCAAATTGAATAGAAAACCAATTGTCACATAATTTAACTAATGTAGATACTGTAGAACTAACAAAAAATTAAATTTCCTTTCCAACAGCTGATGCCTTATGAATCTCTATACTAGCTGCTACAAGTAGTATAGACGGTGCATTATTTCTACAGGCATGACTACGGCTGGAAAGGATTTTAACACACTGCTTAACCAAAGTCATCTCCCTCTCTTTCTCTCTCCAATCAAGCAGTAAGCACTTTCATGCCAAATTGAGTAAGCTGTTTAATTTTTCCAAATGAAACTGATCCTTGAGTGATTGCTGAGTGAATGTGGTACTCTAACTTACCGGTAGCATAGCAGCTCAACAATTTTTTCTCTTCTGTCCCCCGTCCGTTACACAGTTTCAGCCACGAAAATCCTTCTACCGAAAATGAAAAATTACAAATAAACGCAGCAAGAAAATCTGTAGAAGAAACAATAGCAATGATTACGACGGATGCAAAAAAAAAAGAACAAGAACATCTAGTAGACCAGCGAAGGATAGATCTACTTTGGAAGTATTTGAAGAACTAACAGCCGTAATCAACTGCCACATACATAAAAGATAACCATGCCAGCTTCCAACGATTCTGCGTCCAAACGACGTCAAACTCGACTTCGTAGAGAATATTTATATCGCAAATCCCTTGAGGGACGAGAAAAAGCCGCATATGAACAAAAACGTGTCATCCGGGAGGCCCTCGCATCGGGGAAACCACTTCCAACTGAGGTCCGAGCATCGTACGATAAAATGATTAAGGAAGTAGACGCTGAAGATATTACGACAGAAACACCTAAGTCTCATATTGATAATGAATATGGTGACGCTGGATTATTAGAACCAAGGATTTGTGTGACGACATCACGTGATCCATCATCACGATTAAAACAATTCTCAAAAGAAATGAAACTTCTTATTCCAAATTCTACACGAATGAATAGAGGAAATAATCGAGTCGATGAAATGATAGAATCATGTCGACAATCGGAATTTACAGATGTTATTGTCGTCCAAGAAACACGTGGAGAACCTGATGGATTAGTCATTTGTCATTTGCCATTAGGACCAACAGCATATTTTAGTATTAATAATACTGTAATGAGACATGATCTTGATCCACCAGCTGCACCTATGTCGGAAGCATATCCACATATCATCCTAAATAATTTTAATTCTGAATTGGGAAAACGAGTGGGGAATATTTTAAAATGTTTATTCCCAGTGCCACGACCTGACACGAAACGGATCGTAACATTCTCCAACGATAATGACTTTATTTCCTTTCGACATCATATGTATAGTAAACCGGCACATGATTCTGTCACACTACATGAAGTTGGGCCAAGATTTGAATTGAGATTATACCAAATCCGATTGGGGACGTTGGAGCAAAAGGAGGCAGAAAACGAATACGTCTTACGGCCGTACCAGAATACAGCGAAAAAGCGGAAAATGCTTGGATAGTTATAATTTTGCTTGATTATTGTTATCATTAGTATTATATTAATATTAAATTCCTAAATGTACATACTTAAATAGATAGATAGAAAGGAAAAAACGATGTGATATTATACTGTCGGCAATTGTGATATTCTTATGGCTGCAGTACTTCCTTCCTTGGCACCAAGTAGTAACTCTCGTTTGGGATATAATAGACCAATCCGAGGAAGTTCAAGTAAACGAATGTAATATCCATGTTCTTTTGCCCATTGCAGACGATCAATTTCAATAATCTTTTTAGATATTTTACATCGTCGACGTCGTGCAACTTCCTGCTCGTTAATCGCTTCTTCTATTTCTTTGTTGGATTCACCACCTACTCCGTAGTCAGCAGCAGCAGCTAACATTTGGTATTCTTCAAAACTAACAGCTTCATTTAACCATGTAGATCGTGGATACGATATCATCGCGGACGGTGCCCCGCTTCTTTCAGAGGATGACAATACTTGTATGGGAGGCATCATACCAGTCTTATGTGCAGTAGCAGATGATGTACGTTGTGTAGATATCTTCCCAATGCAACATGGAGATATTACAAAAGGTAAATCATTTCCAACAGCAACAGACATAGATAAGTCAGATGCAGCTCCGCATGCATGTAATGAAACCACAGCAGCACAATTATGTAACTGATTTTTTTTCTTATCATCTATCAACAAGTTTGAATCGACGTCGACGATATCTTTAGTATCGCCACCATCTCCACCAGCAGTATTAGTAGTTGAATCATCATCACTCATCAATGTAAGTAAATCTGCTTGTAATGTTTCGACATCAATCCCCAAATTATGTGCTCGTTTCTGAAGCATCGTCAACGCTTGACCATTTATATCCACACCCAGAATTTTAAAGTTCAGTTTGTTGAGCCACCACGCCAAAGGTATGGAAAGATTTCCAGCACCGCATCCAAGATCTGCTATCACATTTTTATTGTTGATAGATTTACTATTGTTGTCATCATCGTCGTCATTGTCTACTATTTCTTTCCCCAGAATAATAGTCTGAACAACAGTAAGAAATGTTTCAACTGCTGCACGTTTTCTTTCTCCACGCTGTGTACCCATGCGAATTTTACCACCAAGCATTGGATCAATTTCTTCTGGACATGATGACCAATCAAGATTGGGTGCATCAAGAATAGGTGTCTGACTACTAATGTTGTATATAATCAAGTCATCTTTATCGATGTTGTCGCCATTATTATTACTGTGATTGTCATTCAGTTTTGATAGTATCGAATCAATAATCTGATCAGTTTTTGTAGCGACTTTACGTCTTTTTCTTGAATATCTTTCAGCTCGATCCTTTCTATGTTGGATACGCTCGGGGGATAGTATTGTGTCGCTACTTCTATCTCTGGAATCGGTGACGTCTTTGGTGGGCATTTTCGGTATAGATGCCCATTTCAATTTGAGTTCTTTGTTGTTGTTGTTGTTTTTGGTGGTTGTGGGGGCAGCAGTGCTGGTAGTGCATAATAAATCATCTGAAAATTGCTGTAAAGCTTTCATTCCTATCTTTGCTTTTTCTGCAGTTAGAAACGATACTCTGGCACTCCCACGATGAAATTTCCCATCGTCACGTTTCTTTTTAGGAATTGGTAAAGGAGCAACGTTCACTTCGATACTACCACTGTTGTTGGTGTTGATGGTGTTGTCGTTGTCATTTTTTGTCGTATCTTCTCCACAAATATCTACCACAACCCCTATTATCATATCCGACACATCCTTAACTGGAATTGTCCAATCGAGATTACCAACATGAATAATTGTGTTGCTATTACTGCAGTTGATAGTTGTTGACCGCCATCGTTGTCGTGTTTTGATTATAGAAGTAAATGCCGTTGCAATGATAGTATCGGTGTCAATAATGCTATACCAGATGGAGATAACTAATAATAGCTTCAGATAAAAGTCCATGATTCTCTTGTTTTATTCGTCCCATCTCCCATCGTCGGCATGAATATGTGATTTTTATGTTTTATGATTTTTTTGATGCAGAATCTTCAATCTGATCGTAGGGATGCAATCAAACAATCAAACTACTAGTACATCAGCCATCAGCAAGAACACAAACACAACAACAACAACAACAACAGCTCTTTCATGACGTCAAGCAGCCGCTACTGTAATAGAAGTCAGCAACGCCGATCTTTCCTTTTAAGTCGACTCGTAACAGTCGTCATCATTGCTACCAACATTTTACGTTTACGTGCCTTTGCGTCACTTGGCAAGAAGGTAGCAAGCAGGGCCATGACTTCTTCTTCTTCGTGCTCATCATCCGCAGCAGCAGCATCAGCATCATCATCAACTTGTCTTAACAACAACAATCCACTATTGGAATCATGGACAGCCCAACCTTTCTCGTTACCTCCATTCGAAAAGATTGAAGTTGATCATTTCAAACCTGCATTAGAAGTTGGGATGGAAGAACATCTAAAGGACCTAAATGGAATTGTTAATAATCCTGATCCACCAACATTTGAAAATGTAATTGTTGCATATGATCGTTCTGGATCCATCTTTGATAAAGTAGGAGGAGTATTTGGTAATATGTGTTCATCACAAAATACACCAGAATTACAGAAAATTCAAACGGATATGACACCAATTCTTTCTCGTTATTCATCTGCGACATATACATTACCGGGCTTGTTTGAAAAGATTCAGCAGGTTTTCGAAAACGATCAAAAGGATTGTCAGATGAAGATCGTCGTTTGATAGAACGTATCCATCTTGATTTTACACGAGCAGGTGCACATTTTACTGCCGAAAAGCAAAAGGAGAATGCTGACATCCAAGCAAAATTAGCATCGTTGATTACAGCATTTAGTCAAAATGGTACGTGTAAATATATAGTATCGTATCTATAGCGTGTCCTAAAAGGAAAAATCAAAGCATGTTTTAAAATCGTACTATATTCTCTAACCTTGCCGATCATTATTTGCATGTATCTCTGTATGTATGCATCTTACACAATATGATGGACAGTAATGAAGGATGAAGAAACGTATGAGTTAGTTCTGAAACGAGATGACCTATCGGGTTGTCCCGATTCGTTGATTGAAGCTGCTAAGAATGCAGCCGAGGAACGCAACAAAGAAGACGATGAGTACGTTATTACATTATCCAGATCGTTAGTGGAACCGTTTCTTACATTCTCAGATCGAAGAGATTTAAGAAAAATTGCCTTTGAAGCATGGACAACGAGAGGAGAAATGAATCCTGACCGGGACAACCTAAAAATTGCAACAGATATACTAAAATTGAGACAAAAACAAGCTCGACTGCATGGGTACAAGAATTTTGCAGAATATCAATTGGTTGACCGTATGGCAAAGACACCAGAAAAGGTTATCGAATTATTAGAAAATGTTTGGGAGAAGGCCAAGGTGTCAGCCAATCAAGAACGGGAGGCATTGGAAGAATTTGTCAAACAGAGTAATGATGGGAAAGACGATGATGATACGCATGATATTATCGAAAATAATTTACAAGCATGGGATTGGCGATATTATGCGGAAAAGGTTCGTATTGCTAAGTATGATTTTGATGAATCGCTTTTGAAACCATACCTGAGTTTGGATAGTGTCACTAATGCCGTTATGGCAGTTTCAAATAAGTTGTTTGGTTTGAAGTATATCTTACGAGAGGATATCACAAGCTACCATGAATCTGTGAAAACATACGAAGTTCGAAACGAAAGAGATAATGATAAACTCGTTGCCTTATTTCTTCATGACAACTATGCACGACCCTACAAATCGGGTGGTGCGTGGATGAGTGAGTACCGTTCTCAAACTAAAAACCTTTCTGACATGGCCAAAGAAGAATATCAAGGAATTCCTATTGTTTCGAACAATAATAATTTTGCTAAAGGTCGTAATACATTGCTTTCCTTTGATGATGCTACAACATTATTTCATGAAATGGTACGTTTTGAATTTATGTTGTGAAGAAAGAGAAGATTCTCCGGCTTGTGTAAACAATCAATCATTCCTCACGGTTTCGTTGCGTTCTATTTTATCTTAAATATCTGTACATCCACAATAGGGTCATGCTCATCACGGTATGCTTTCGGATTGCTCATACGGTCGTTTATCGTCTACGAATGTTCTCAGAGATTTCGTGGAACTTCCTTCGCAATTGATGGAGCACTGGTTTGAAGAACCAGAGGTACTCAAGGAGTACGCACGTCACTACGAAACAGGTGAACCCGTCCCAGATGATCTTTTAAACAAAATGAAGACAGCAAGATCGTTTAATCAAGGCTTTGCGACAATTGAATACACTGCTTGTGCTCTCCTAGATATGCTCCTACATCAAGTTGAGGATTATGATAATTTTGACATTTCTAAGTTTGAACGAGAGGAACTTGATAAAGTTGGGATGCCCCAGGGTGTTGTGATGCGTCATCGACCTGCTCATTTTTTGCACCTTTTTGCCAGTTCAGGCTACGCTGCTGGGTACTACGGTACGTAACTTGCCTTAATATCGATGATCTTGGATGCATAATTAATGTGACAATTTTATGCCTTTCATGGAGTTTGTTTCTGATTTATCTTCTAACAATTTTGTTTGTTTGTATCTTGCAAATAGTGTATTTATGGGCGGAAGGTACGTAACTTGCCTTTTATACCGATGATCTTGGATGTATAATTAATGTGACAATATTATAGCTGTCATGGAGTTTGTTCTTCATTTATCTTCTAACAATTTGTTTGTTTGTATCTTGCAAATAGTGTTAGATGCTGACGTTTATGCAGCATTCGAGGAGACAGGTAACGTCTTCGATCCCAATATGGCCGAGCGAGTACGCAAATGCGTATACTCAGCGGGAAATACTGAAGCCCCCGATGAACTCTTTCGTAAATTTCGTGGTCGTGATCCTGATATCAAATATATGCTAGAGAAAAAATCTCTCGTATCCTAGAATTGAGATAAAAATTTAATAACTATAGATAAGCTAACGAAATTTAATTTAAGCTAGTGGTTATATATCTAGTAGTAGTAGTAGTAGTAGGGTATGCTACATGTATTTATTAGTACTAAGTTTGAAGCAGCCACAGAAAAAAGTACATAAATTTATCAGACAGAATCGACGTCGAACGTCCTAGCAGTTACAGTAACAGAATCGACGTCGAACGTCCTAGCACTTTCAATTTCGATTGTCCTACTGCCTTTATGTCATCGATCCTTGAGGAGGGATCGGTCGCTATTTCCGCTTTTGATCTTCTTTTTCTTTTTAGTCGAAGCAGGTTTGATAGGCGATTTGGTTTCGTCAGTATCTTTGTCACCTTTTTTATTCAACGACCTCGTACTTCCAACCTTGCCCTTTTTCTTCTTCGTTCTCTTCGGTGAATGTTCGTAGTTGTTGCTGTTGTTTGATTGCGACAATCTCTCGATATTGCTGCTGCTGCTGCTTCTATCTTTTTTATTCCCAGAGTGTTCTGATCGTGTCCTCCGAACAGGTGCTCTGAGTGATTCTGTTGTACCTCCTGATGATGGACCTCTTTTTAAGGAGCGAGTGTGAGTCTGAGTTCGTGGTGGCTTGGAGGTTTTTAGTCCTTCATTCTTACTTCCATCTTTATCCTTGCTGGTGCTCTTCTTCTTCTTGAATGATTGAATCTTTTCAACATGATAATTTCCGTCGTCCTTTGATTCTTTCTTTTCAACTTTGCTTTTCCTACTTTTCTTCTCTCTCTTCGGTGATACAATTTTCTCATCAGTATCGTTGCTTTCATTGTCGTTGTCGCTCTTGACTAATGCTGTAGAGATGATCCCAAAATGACTGATTTTCCTCTCAATATTCGGTGTAGTGGGATCCTCGTCATCACGTTGTGAACTACCTGTACTACCAATCTCAGCACCCATTTTCTTTTTTTTCTTCTTTTCACCTTTCGTTACAACAAGAGCATCCTTATCATTGCCACCCTTATTGTCTTCTTTGTCGTCCCTTTTCGTGAAACTCTTCAGTGGACCGGGTGTATCGGCATTATCCAGAAAACTCGTACTATCGGTAGTAGTTGTTGTTGTACCACCTTTACTACTTTTTCTTCTCTTATGTGATTTCTTCTTCTCTCTCTTTGATTCGCTAAGATAATCCTTCTCTTTTGTTGAAATATTAGTAATAGATGTAGACAGTGGGGGTAGTATTATTGATGGTGATGGTGTATCTTCCGCGATCTCTGGTACCGTTACCTTCTTTCTATTTTCATCATTAATTTGTTGTTGCCACCATACTTCTTCAGTCTTTGCATCATTTATTTTCTGCCACCATTTATCCTCTTCTGTCTTTTCTTGTACCTTTCTCTCAGACAATTGTTTTCGTAATCGGCTGAACATGCTCTTCGTATCTTCATGATGTTCACGTTGCTTTTGTTCTTGTTCTTGTTCTCGTTCTTTCTGGTTGACTTCTTCTTTTATTTCTGATCTTATTGGTTTGTGGGCGCATTCCCTCGATGATGATACATCAGCATTTTTCGGAGGTTGTTGCTGTGTCTCTACGATCACATCGTCTTCAATGTTGCTACCAAAACAATCAAAAATACCTAGGCTTTTTTTCTTCTTATTCATCTTCTTTTTTGGTGTCACCGTGTTGCTGTTGATGTTTTCTTTTGATGATGACACTGCTGTTTTTGTTTTTGATTTTTCTTTAGGTTTCTTGATTTGTTCTAATGTTGTGTCGTATGGTTCGTTCCATTCCTCTGGATAATCGTCATTATAATCATCTAAATTTGTTGACGACTTGTTCCGTTCGATGACCTTATCTATCCTTGCTGTCGATTTATGTGGTTCGTCGACAGTAGAAGGCGGATCTTCCTTCACTTTCATGTTTTCTTGTTGTTGTTGTTGATTATGTTTCGTTTCTGATTCTCTTCGTTTAAGTTCTGAATCTAATGCAACGTTGAGTAATGAATCGTGTTTCTTATCGTATTCCTCATATTCTTCTTTACGTTCTTTTTTCACTTCAGAAAGAATCATTAGAAAGATATTTTTATCATCATTCTTTCCTTCCATTAACCATGTCCTGTACAATTCAAGTGCCTCCTCTAAAGCTTCTTCCTGACGATCCTTTTCTCTTGATTCCTTTTGTTGTGCCAAATCAAGTATATAACTTGCCTCCGAAAACGACATTTCACTAACTGTGGTTTTTCCATCATCATCATTATCATTATCATCATTATCCAAAATGCATACTAGCAAACTTTTGATACCAACTTTCTTCAAATTTTTATAAAATCTTTGTCGTGCAACCGGATCTTCAGGTTCACCATTTAATAACATATGCTTTTTGCTTTTATTATTATCATTATTATTATTATTATCATCATCATCATCAGCGATAAAGTTGTCGGAGACACCCATACTCGTCACAGTTTTTGTGCTTCTACTACTTTTATTACTTCTACTACTTCTATTGCTTTTATTACCATCTGTAGTACTTGTGAGGGCATCACGATGACCATTAATATTCGAGGATGTATCAAAACCTAATTCTGATTCATTCGGATGAAATTTCCCACTAGCAGTCGTCCACGTTGAAGGAACATTATTGACAAGTCCCGTAGGTATTCGATTATCGTTAGTAGTATCATTACCAGTAGCATTGGTGGCATTATTATCGTTGGTCCAGGGTGTGTTGATGTTTCGTTCTTCAGAGGACTTTCGATCACGACCACGTCCTCCGATATTATTGTTGTTGTATATGTTTTTCTACTATCTCCACCTCTTCCTCTCCCAGCCCTCTCCCACCAGGAGGCGGTGTATGACTTCTTCCTCTCCCAGCCCCTCTCGGATGACTTCTTACCTCTATTAGATTACTTTTCGTAACACTTGTGGCGTTTGTGGTAGTAGTAGTGGCAGTGGCAGTAGCATCAGCATCAGCAGTAGCAGCAGTCGTTGTTGAATCGGAGTGATTCTTCCCTCCGGAAGACGGAGAAGGATTTCTTTTACCCCCTCGAGCCATTAATATAATTCCAATTAATCAGATGATGACTATTCTACGTTCTTATACTGGTAATTGCAGCTGCAATTCGTTGATTGATTGATTGATTGATTGATTGATTGTTTTGGGTATTCGACGACGACTTTTCCTTTCTGATCATGTGATGTTATATGTCACGATCGATTCTAAAATCAAATTAAAAAGAGGGATGCTGAATTGCTTGACGATTGACGATCTAGGTCTCGTTCCTTTTCTGAAACGACGAATAAAATAGCTGTACTCGACTTCGTTGTCGTTGGAATAACGATGGTGCAAAGTTGTTGTGCATATTCACTGCCAATATATGCTACTATACATCACTTTGGTATTAAATTTCAAATGAGAAAGAATTCGTCAAGCGTCAAGATTAAGAAAAACTTCGCATCCGTTTACAAACATCATAGATGATTAGCGCGCGTTGTCACCGTTTGTTTGTCTCGGACAAAAATGAAAACGTTTATGACTAATGATTATTAAGCCTTACAAATAGGGCCTAGGTCCTACATACTTTCATTTGGTCCCGTTACCAATAAAAATTCTGTCCAGCACACACGTTTGAGCTTACAACTCTATTTTAATTATTGTTGTTCAACAAAGATTTTGAAGGAATTTGTGTGTGCAGTGCGTAGTCAGTCACATACTATCACTGAATTCGCCTTCAATCCCAAACTTTAATGTGAACAAAATACAGGTCAAACAAAGCAGAAAGATTGTAAACCCCTTTCTTATCTTGTATCTCCTATGTTTCATTGTTTTACTATATCGATTATATTGATGAGTGCCTATTATAGCATAGTGTACCAACAGGAAGAAGCAATGTATGTCACCAACAAAAAAGTTACAGGTGTTTTTGTCTTCTCACCCTTTCAGTGAGGGAGTTCACAGCAATAATATTATAATGTGTATTTTTTCATCAATGTTTCATTCAAACAAAAAAGATCAGTAGTTGTTTGGACCTTATTATCCTCCTATTCTGTCTATATATCCTGACAGAATGGAGATATTGATGATGTTGGAAGTTTGCGACAGATGATTATTATTCTAAACATTGCAACATATATATGACAATAGATGTAACTTCCAAGCAAACTGTGTGGTATAGTATTATCACATGTGATTGTATTGCAAAAATCACATTTACTTGGAACTAACCTATTACATTTATTGATTCCATTTCTTCTCTCTTACATGCAATCTCTGCACTTGTGCTGTATTGGAATTTAGCTATATCTAGTGGTTTTATTGCGCCTTACAAAAAATCTGACATACAGACAATTAAAGCCACACAAACTTTCCCATTTTCCTTGTCTTGTCAGGATTACTTCTACTCCTCGGCTGTTTTGATCTGATCAGCAATAATGAAGATATATGCAAGCTTAATTCTGTATGTTGACTGGGTGGATTTTGATTCCTATGTACAAGTTTTGTGAAGTTGCAATTTTGACATGTTATTTGTTGTTTTTACTATACTACTACTGCGGGGCAATCAAAATTGTCAGAGAAAAATGGGATTGTGTTGTAACACATGCCAGTATACGATAATAACCAGTGTTCACTCATCTAATGGACTAGAGAATTTGATCTGATACAGTACTGTAGATGAGAGATTACACCAGCGTATTACGCGAAGTATTCAAAATTTTCCCGTGAATGTAAAACACGCTAGGGAACATTGGTCCCGTGTATTACACCACTAATTTATTACAAAGTACTGTAATTAGTATGCAACATTTTTTATGTGTGTATCGATTCAGAGCGGGGGGAACTTAGTATAGTAAAGAAGTTCTATCAGCCATTTCATTTTGCACCACAGTGTACTTACCGGAATGATCCTTTTTTTTCCACGATAAACTCTTTCGCGCACCTGGCACGTGCTATTATCTAAATCACTTACAGCAAGTTAGGCGTTAAATTTTTTATTTATTGTTACCGTGTAGTGTGATGCGAACGCGTGGCTCATTATCAAACCGGGGAAAAAGTCATGCCGATGTATAATTTAGACTTATGTTGTACGGGTAAATAATGTAATTTAAAGATTCTTAGACGAAACCAGCATACATCATTTTTTTATATCACGTTAACGTCACGTGTCTCTCACTTGTAGGTTTTTTTCAATACAATTAAACTTGCTATTAGATAGTAGTTGTTGTACAAGTAAAACGATCCGCTAACTGAATCTTACCGGTCCACATTGAGAACGAATCTCCACCACCACCACTCAGCAAGGACGGAAGGAACGCGAGTCTACAAGTTGTATTTGTTTGAACAAAGTGAAGATAGGCTATTTATACTGATATTGATATTGAAGACACTACTATCAACATTTATATATAAATATAAATATAAAAATACATATTACTACTATTCCATTGTTTGCAACAAATATAAAAAAGAAATTAACTTCTACAAAGATGGAAATGATAAAAAGATACCTCCAGGCACAATCCGAGGAATATTATTTAACAGGAGCTGCTGCCGCCGCTGGTGGTTCTCCTGATAATGATACTTCAGCCTCATCATTAACTGGTGATGATGATGATGAATATTCGTATGTTGGATATATTCCCACTACGTACGATCCAGACTGGACGTTTACGGGATGTATCATAGCTGGTTGTCTATTGATTAATTTAAGTTTACCATTATGGATTTATTTAGGAAATTGTTTAGGATTTGATGATCGGTCACGAAATATTCGTCGTAGAAATAAAAAATCCATGGAAGGATGGGAAAATAATCAGAATGCCAATCACGAGAACGAGAACGAGAACAATGATAAAAACAAAAACAACGATGACAATAACAACAATAACAATATCAGTGGTGAGGATATTTTGATAAAACAACTTGATGATGCTCGATCGGCGATCAGTGTAGGGCGCTATTCGTACACTCCAGGTGACTATGGTGATGAGGCAAGATATCATTCTAATTCTTTCACCCCTGGTGGTGGTAATGGTAGTGGATCTGTTGTGAGTGATTCAATTGCACGATCACGAGCGGGAACACATATTGGTTTTACACATCATAAAAATCGTCTAGATGCTCCTGGCGGGTCAGTATTTTCTAGTACATCAGGATTTACTGATGCAGTTTTATATGCAAAACCAAAACGATCCAGACATGCTGGACGTCGTGCCGGTAAAACAAAACGAATTATCACAACTAAGTCTGCAGTGATGGGAGGAGATGACTGTGACGACAATGGTACGACGACGGGTGGTGGTAGTGGGAAACTTGATGTTCGGATGGCAGCAGAATTTACAAAAGCAGAAATTGATATACATCAACAACGTCAACAACAGGCTGCCTCGACTACTGTGTTTCAACAACAACTAAACCACCAAGAATATAACACAATCACTCCAACAACATCCTCTGAAATTGATTCAGGAAGCGCAGTAGACGATTCACGATGTGATGCATCAATTCTTAGTAAGCTTGATGCGGATGCTATTAGTGTACAAGATGCCGTTGATGCTCGAGATGGTGGAAAGAATTTTGGTATTGTTGGTGGTGCTGGTGATAATATGTTGAAAAATAGCTATGGTTGTGGCCATATCCCAATGCTGGAACGATTTTTAGAAACTGTTGATTGGGATAAGGAAATGAAAAAGTATATTACATTGGCTGGTCATTACAGTGTCCAAGGTATCGTTGTTGAGATTTTAGGCCTAGTTGAAATTTCATTAATTGGACATTTAATGGGAATTTCTTCAGCAAATGCATATATTATTGTTGGTATTACTACAGGATTTACAGGAACGATCACTACAGGATTTTATGAATGTACCGGCATATTGATCCCACAAGCAAACGGTGCAAAGAATTATGTATTAATCGGTCGGTATATGCAATTGGCTATGGTCCTTTATTGTATTGTAGCACTTCCAGCAGCAATCTTTTGGTGTTTTTATACGGAAAAGGCTATAATTTGGTATGGATTCGATGCTAAAACTGCTGCCATTGGATATAAGTACTTTTTGGTTACGTTACCAAATTTTTTTACATATGGTATTGATGCTGTATTGTATGAATTATTGAACACGGTCGGTCGTCATAAGTACGCAACAACTTTTACCTTAGTTTCAAGTATCGCCCATACAAGTATTATTGCTGGTATGCTCTTTTATGGTGTCAAGGATCTTTGGGTACTTGGCCTATTTGAGATGCTTAGTGAAACAATTTGTTTGATCATTAACTTTGCAATTATGGTCTACAATGGTTGGTTAGACGAGTATTGGGAAGGTCTTATTAAAACCAACGGATTGAAGGTACGTACAATATATCTTATATACGATTATACGATACGGTAGGGTAGGGCGATACAACATATCGAGCTGGAAAACTGAGTACACTGTCTTTATCTCACACATTCCATGATTATATTTTGTTTTAATTTGCAACATAGGATTTGCGTGCCGTCAAAAACGTGTTCAACACGGCGATACCACTTAGTTTTGCTTGGTTATTGACGTACGGAGAAGTAAGTCTTCATGGTATCCTTTCTCTTCAAATCTCCTGTTAATTTATTGTTTTCTGTGGAAGATTTACTACGTGATTATTAGGTATCAGCGTCTCACCTATCATCACTCCGTCATTCCCGTTTTTGTTCTATTTATATCCTTATTGATCGCAGTGGGAAGTGATGACATTTTTTGCAAGGGCTATGGGCAATGGTGGAGCAGAAGTTGCCGCTTGGGGCCTTATGGGTTATCTATGGAGCGCGTTTGAAACGCTTACAAGTACGTACAAGTAGAGCGGCCGTGTGGATTGAATTCAAAAAAAGGCTGTATTTCTATTATCTTTTGTTCCTGTTTTTTTGGATTCAATTGTTTTCTCACTAACACTTTTTATCTATATCTTGGTTTTAAATAGATGGATTTGGAGATGCCGCCGAAGTCCGTGTAGGATTTAGAATGGGATCGGGGCAAGTACGTTTAGCCAAACTTTGTGCAGATAAAGCAATGTATGTCTCGTTCACTGTTGCGGTTTATGCGACTGGAATCCTTTTCATTCTTGCGATGTGGATTCCTAGCTGGTTAACCCCCGATCCCACGCTACAAAAGATGCTGTTTGACATCATTCCTTTGATCGGATTTGGGCAGATATTGATGGTGTGGGGAATGGTGGCGTGGGCTGTGTTGGGTGCACAAGGGCGGATTCGTATCGCTACTGCTTTAGAATTTTTTATTAGCTGGGGAATTGGTGCACCAGTTGCTGCTATCATGACCTTTGTTTTCAACTATAACCTAGAGGGTATTGTTGGTGCTATGACTATCTCCTACACCATCGGTACGAATGTCTACCTGTATATGCTTCATACTTCTGACTGGGAAGCGCTATCTGCCATTGTTGTGGCTAGTAATGTAGCTGAAGGGCAAACTTTCGACGAATTTGATTGGAGTGAACTTCCTGAAAATATAAGAGATGCTGCGATAGTTCTCGGATATAACAAATCGTAAGTGCCACAGAATTGTGTCTACTACTATTGTTCATGTGCATGTGCATGTGTGTGTTCTGATATAGATGAAGAAACTAACTAATATTGGTCATCTATCCGCTTGATCTCTTTCTTTTAAATTGTTTGTATTACTACCTGCTGCAGGATGTGGGAGACTGGCGAGGAAGAACCAGGAAGTAACGAAAAAATGTGGGAAGAATTATCCTCTGCCGAACAAAAAGCTGCTGGCTTGTTGGGTTACACCAAGAAGACGTGGAACCAGGAAACCGACACAGTAAGCTCGGTAGAAGAGAAGATGCCTTACGACGGCATATCTTTCGACAAACTCCCGCTAAAAGCAAATAAAGCAGCTGTATGTTTAGGCTACAATAAGGAAATATGGGATTCAGATGACAAAATATCTGCGGACAGTAAGAAATGGAATGAACTGACACCTGCTGAGCAAAAGGCTGCAGAATTTCTTGGTTATGATTCCAGAAAATGGGCCGTTACGCACGGCCAAGATTTCAGTGTTGTGAACGATGATTGGGCAAGCCTCTCAAAGGAAGCGAAGAGTGCAGCGAAAGTATTGGGTTACACAGCTTCAATTTGGAACAATGACGGAAGTGTCCCTGCAGAAGATGAGGATTGGAACGAATTGACATCAAAGCAACGAGCCGCAGCAGAGACTCTTGGTTACACAGAGAAAAAATGGAACGATGACGATGACGACGACGATGATGGTGAATCAAATGATTCACCGAAGGTTACTGAGCCTCCTTCATCCCAAAGTCTTCGCAAGGGTGTACCTGATCAAATAATATCTGTATCCAACCCCCTCGATTCTGTATCAAGCGGAATTTTGTCTATGTTTGGGATCTAGAGCGGCGAAGAATCGAAGGAGAGCTTGTCCAGATAAAAAATTAAGACCATATATGTGAGGACTGGCAATAAAAACTGAACCTCTCGCTGAAGAAATATGGGATGACGATAATTCATAAGTAAATATATCTTACTATCAAACTGTTTGATACTACCCCTCATCATCACTTGATCAGACGCTATTAAAGGTAATGAATTTTCTAGCTAAGTCTAGTTTTTCTCTATAGTATTGAATAGTCGACGAACAATTATTGTTCGAGTTTTGCATAATATTTATTAGTACAATTAGATGCATAATATTTATTAGTACAATTAGATGTGTACTTTTCTTCTTTGTGTGGTAATACACTACAAACTCCGAAAGGAAAGTCTGGTATGAATTCTTGTTTTTCTACTTTGTTGTTGTCGAATTTATCTTATACACTTATATTAATTGTCCCATCGTGTTTACCATCATCGCTGCCATTGTTATTGTGGTTATGATATATGTGTGGGGTTCAAGGATCCTTCCTTTGAGCCATAAGCCATGATGCAGTAGTGTTACCGTCCTTGTGTATTACCTTATATCGATGATGTTCAATGAATATTATGCACACCAGAGGTGCCAAAAATGAAAGCATTATAGCTACAATACATATATCTAATTTTCTTTGTTCCTTTTCGATCTGGGAGATAGTGCCAGGGATTCCAACGTACGTTGTTTTTGTCATAGCGAGAGGGTTGCTTAGAAAGGGCTGTTCAGCAGATATATATATATATATATATATATTATGTCTACTTCGAATGCGATCTCCCAAAATTAAGCAAGCAGATTGTGGAGATAGAAAAAGAAAGAGCCGCCAAGCACCAAAACATAATATACCCGTTTTCCAATTGAAGATCTGGCATGTTGACAAAATTCATTCCCCAAACACCTACACATAAATCCAAACGAGAAGAAAGTGAAACAAATATAGTAAGTGAACAACTCGTAAAGATCACAGGCATCAATTGACGATAGAGAAAGGAACAATTTATGGATGCTTTTGTTGTATCTATAACAACGTACCTGTTAAAAATTGTGCTGGCAAAAAAGTAGCAGAAATTACTGTTAGGGTGTAAAGTGTTGTATCCATTTGTCTTGCCTGAAATTTTTCATCCTCATCATCAATTGACTCGCATAATGAAATAAGAATTTTTACATCTTCATCGTAAATTTCTAGATTATCAAAAACATCTCTAAGGTAAACAGTTGCTCCCGCACTAAAGGAATCGTCTTCAATAACATGGACCAAAAGTTTTAAGAAAGGTTTCATCCTGCGGCTCATTGACTTTAATTCGTCCTTCATCTGGTGGATTCGGTCCTTTAATAAAGGAAGAAAAAATGATGTTAGCAAAGATTTTATTCTTAAAATAAAAAAGATATATAATAGTCATCCACCCATGCACCATACCTGATTGATTGACTGACGACGTACCAATTTTTTGTAACCTTTTTCCTGTAAGATTTTGCTTTCTTTTTGAATAGCTGCGGTAATTGTCTTTATGATCGGACCGATCTTATCCACACTTTGATCCAATAGACTATATGCCAAATATTGGCCATCATACTGTCGTAATTTGGAGTAACTTTTTTTCAGTTCATTCCGTACTGACTTCCAGCAATCATCATCACATTGTTCATTGTTGAATGTAATAACAGTGTTTCCGTGAGGTTTGGTGATAAAAATGGATGTCATATGTATACCAATTTTTGGAACCTCTTCTTCATCTGCGAAAATATTCAATTTCTTCCTGTCAAAACACCCACGCCAGCTGCTGCTTGCCTTCTTCGTCGTCTTCTTTATTTGTGCATCGACAACTTCTGTAACAGTATCCTTTTCGGCTTGTTTCAGGTAGAAAACTGGAATCATGATAAAGTAATGACCGGGGTACGTATCTGCTTTACTTCTTTGGTTTGTCTGATTGAGAGCATCCTCAAGGCAAGTGGATGTAAACGATACTTCACGGCCATCATCTTCATAATATTGGAAGCTTTCCTGCCTGTAATGTTAATCCATCGTACAGAAATTTCCTTGTCCCTTTGAACAAGAAAGAATTCCATTAACGACATAGAATTAACCTTTAACACTCTCGATGATTTGACTAAACCGATTCCTTCTAAGACACTTCGTTTCAAACCACTACTATTGTAATCAAAGAACTCAGTAAGGACTATGTCCTTATTCTTTGCCGATTTGGATGCTGCCTTTAGGATTGATCGTAACATTAGTAGCCTCAATCCTTCTGAAAATTCGGCAAAACTGATTTCTCCAGAATTGTCCGCATCAAGGTATTGGACTAATCCTAGAAAGCTTCGATCGTCAAGCGGTTGAGAAGATCCGAGTTCTGCACCGTGCTGAGACAAGCCAACCTTTAATTCTTCGTAGGAGATAGTTCCACTATCATCTTCATCAAAGATCTTGAATAACTTCATCAGTCGATCTTCTGTCAGATCAAAGGATGATTCAAAAATCGATCCCAACCCCTCACCGGAATCAATATTACCAGAAGAATACATTCGACTCATTGATGCCGCTTGTCGACCAAGTCCATCATTCTGATTTCCATTTCCATCATCGGCCTCGGCCGGAGACAAGGAAGTGAACAGGAAATCTTCCAATGCGGCCGCCGTTGCTTGATTCTCATCAATATTTTGGAACCCAATTGGTCTAGAAGAATCACGACCTTGAATTTCGGCATTCGTCGGCGTCCCTCCCCTTTCTATATCGATAGAATCTGGTAGGCACCCAGAGGTAGCAGATGTCCTTGGATTCTTACTGGATGGACCTGGCAACATAATTAATTCAATCTATTATTCTCGGCGTTGGGATGTGAGATATGGATGTAGACGTAACAGATCAAATTTTATGGCAATTTCGACCCCCGGTTCAAAACTAAACTAGGTTGCTTTGCGTTTCACGTAATCCTGATTGATGTCAGTGGGGTTGTGCATCTATTTGTTGAGGTGAGTTTGTTGAGGTGAAGATTTTCTGACGACATTACTGGAAGAACATGTAATGAATACCAGTCTATGCATGTAGATCCTGTGCATGTATTCTTGTTGAGGTGAGAGCGAAGATTTTTTAGCCAAACATCACCTAAGCCGTATTTGTCTACAGATTTAGTTGGAAGTAAGCCCGATAAAATCGGGTGGCATAAGTGGAGTTCAAAGTAAGAAGGACGCATTAGTTAGGCCCGGTATTTTGTGAGTGCTGTACTGTAGATCTTAGTATTTTAAAAGGTTTTAGCGTCTTAATTACGCGCAAAAAATTCCTCACGATAGCGCGTGCGAATCATGGGTGCACGGAGGAAGTACTTTAGGGCAACATTGAACATCATCACATACGATCCATCTACAAACAAATCCGAAAATGTAATAATAATACACTTGTAGTCCATCAACTAAAATGATACTCATATACAATGTCAGACAGAGCCTATTCGTCAACTCCAGAGAAGCGACATCCTCATAATCCGTATGCCCAAAGAGCACATTCGTCAACACCAAAGAAGCGACCTCTTTCACAATGCAGTTCCCAGCACAGCTTTTCTAATCCGCAATCATTTGATTTCGCTAGCAGCGGTGGTACTACAAATAGTAGTATTAACACCAAAGTGCAACACGAATCCCCTTCTTCAAAGCGTCAATCACCTGGAATTGGAAACAACGACGAATTCATTTATTGTAGTGGCGGCAACAGCAACAGCAACAGCAAAAACAAAAACAGCATTAACAAGGAATATTATCAAAATAATCACAATGGTAATGATACTATGTGTACTGACGATGACGATGATGATGATGATGACGAACAACAACTATCGCAGATTCTAGAAATGGCACCCGAATTTGATGGTATAACAAAAGGCATAGAGCAACTATCACTGAATGAGGAGGTCGTCGAAGAAATAGGAGATGAGCTCCAGGAGAAAGCAATCGGACTCGCTGCGGAAGGAAATAATATATTCCTAACAGGAAAAGCGGGGACGGGAAAAAGTTGGACAACAAGAAAGATAGTTGCTGCGTGTCGTAGTAGAAAAAAGATTCACATCACAGCTCCTACTGGAATTGCTGCTATCAATGTAAATGGGAGGACTATACATTCCTGGGGAGGGTTTGGATTGGGTGAATATATGCAAGACTTTGATAGAATGATGGGCCCAGAAACTATGAAAAAGATACGAGATACTGACACATTACTAATCGACGAAATATCCATGATCGATGGTCACTTCTTTGATGTCCTTGAATGCATGATTTCGATCATTCGTTGCTATGATATGGTTGATGAAAGAATTAAGGAAATAAAGGAAATCGGGAATAAAATTAGTGAAAACGCGGGTGGGACGCCAAACTCCATAATTAGTCCATACATGCTGGAAATGCGTAGGACGTGGGGTGATATAGAACCTTGGGGTGGTATGCAATTGATCGTTGTTGGTGATTTCTTTCAACTGCCACCAATACCAAGAAATGGAAGAGTACTTCTAGAGAACGACGAACTATCGGAAACGGAAAACAATCTCAAAATTGGACGGCAGGGTTGTTATGCCTTTGAGAGTCATACATGGCATCGAAGCGACCTGCAAATAGTTGAACTTCAAAAGGTACATAGACAAGCCGAAAATGATGGACTGTTCGAGCTACTTAACGCTATGCGGGCGGGGGAAGCAAATCTAACATACAATCACCAGGCTGCCTTGAGTGCTCTTCGGGCACCGATACAGGAACGAAACGATGGGATCGTCCCAACAGAATTACATTCAATGAATCGCAATGTTGACAAGGTCAACAGAAGCCAACTAGAAAGATTACCTGGAGATTCGCATACGCTTAACTCACTCGACGAAGTTGTGTTTGACTCCAAATACAAAAGTAAACTACTGAAGAAGTATAAGTTAGAACTTGTCAGCCATATGCCGTATTTGTTTGCTTCTGTTGAGGAACCACCACCACCACCTTCTTTACTACGCGAAACCTGTGATAAGCTGGCTTCGCTCGAAGAAAAGAGAAAAATACTCATCGCAAAGGAAGACTACGAGACTTTGATTACCATGAAACCGGTAATAAAAGGTCTGAAAGAAAAAATAGAGACTCTTGAAAGAGAAGAAAAGGAAAAATCTGATATAAGTTTTACATCGATTAAGAAATTTCTTGACGGATCTTTTGGTGACACTAAGAATGAAGATCCCTCAACGATATTCCAAAATTATCAAGCTTTCGTAGCTCAACTGAAAGTCGATTTCGAAGCTCTAAACGAGCATGCAGGTAAAAGATTTTTCCAGAAGGATTGTCGAGTCAACGAAACAATAATGTTAAAAGAAAACGCTCAAGTAATGCTACTGTGGAATTTGGATGTACCCGGACAGCTTGCAAACGGAAGTAGAGGGATTTTGAAAGGATTTGTACCAATAGCATCCTATCGACGTCTAATCGATCGAGAAATAAAGAAACGACAGAATGATGAAGAAAATAGAACAAATAATGAATCCGTTAAACAAACCGGACCTGTTGTTTCTGGGAAGTGTCAATGTCATATTGAACCGGGCATAGTTTCGTGTAAATGCACTGCCGCAAACGATCCGACCAAATGTGTTCACGAAAAATCTGAAGACGTAAAGAAAGATAAAGAAGAAACTGAGGCAGTTGACGACTATACTTATTCCATTGATTCAGAGATCCTACAGGAAATTAAATCGAATATAGGATGTATGTCGGATTTAAATGATGAACTTCGTATCATTGATAAAATTTCAATGTCAGAAATGATGACTGCCTTGCCTTATGTTCAGTTCACAAATGGGAGAAAACGATTGATTCGTCCACAACCGTTCAAGAAGGAATTTAAAGGATGTGGACATGCTTCTCGTTGGCAAATTCCTTTGACCTTGGCGTGGGCTATATCTATCCATAAATCACAGGGTATGACAATCGACTTGCTTCATGTGAATCTCAATGGATGCTTTGCTCCTGGTCAAGCATACGTTGCCTGTAGTCGAG
Source organism: Fragilariopsis cylindrus CCMP1102 (assembly GCA_900095095.1). Lineage (NCBI taxonomy): Eukaryota > Bacillariophyta > Bacillariophyceae > Bacillariales > Bacillariaceae > Fragilariopsis > Fragilariopsis cylindrus. The sequence goes on from FMBT01000373.1 coordinate 48,363, forward strand.
GACGTAGTTTGAAATCAATGACGGTAGTAAATTTCAATCCCAATGAAATCAAAACGAGCGAGAAGGTTCAAAAATTCTACAAACTGTTGAATACTGATGCACCCTATTCTCAGACGTGGTCGGATACAATTGCTGAATTCGATAAATCTCAAAAAGATAAACACCAACTGAAGAAACGTATGAAGCAGCGATACAAGGATGACAAGTGTCCAAATTGTTTCGCACGTTGCAGTGTAAATCAAGCGAAAAAAGACGGGAGATGGTTCATCGTGTGCTCAGTTGTCTACGGACACTTTTTTCAATGGGTTCCAGTAACACCACATTAGCTTTTATTAGAGGAAAGGATACATATATAATGTATCTACCTACTTGATTAGTTCATTCACGTTGTCAACGATCGTTTGCTATTCATTGCCTGTAACTTATCTTCATGTCGACCACAAAATTTCTAAGTAAAAAACTACTATTAGTAAGTTAGCTAAATAATACAGTAGTTATGATGATGTTGGGAAATCAATCGAACAATCAATCACAGCAGGCTATGAGATAGAATTTCGATGAATGACTAATTGATAATGACATCAAATAATAAATGCATAAAATGTGATCGAAATTAAAAAAGTGATCGCGCGCGACCATGCACAGTGCAAAAATAACGGTATCTTTATATCCATGGTGATTTTTGAAACTCAAATATGAGTTTTATCCACGTTTCAAAAAAATGAAACTCAGATCTGAGTTTCATTTTTTTTCTTCACAACGCAGATTTTTTAAATCTCGATGTCATGACAACGAATACCCGAACACGACAAACAACATGAAATACACCTAATAGACGTATCATAGCATAAGGAATACATAAATCAGTCATTTATTTAACTTATTTTCTTCTAATATTGATTATGACAATGATAGTCTTATTCTAATAAGTTAGGACTACGGAGAGACATTATATTCATCTTCTGGGAGAGGTGATAGTCCTCCTCGTACTCATTGTCAATGTCAACCTGGACGGTAGGCAAATCGGTAGCTTCGTCTTCTCCTTCTCCATCATCAGTAGTATCATCATCATCATCATCAGTGTCATCGTCAGCATTAGGAGGAACTCGACGTTGTGGAAGAGGACTGGTGATATCTTCTTCTTCTTTAATGGTAGGAGTACCCTTGACTTGGACATACTTCTTGATCGCATCATTGATCATTTTTTTCATGCATTGAGCAAGCAACAAATCAACAATAGGATCGTCACCATCAACGTCGGCAGCAGCAGCACCACCACCACCACCACCATCTTCATTGGATGGTTCGATACTGACAGTAATACTGCCAGTTACTTTAACAGAAAAGGATGTCTTCATTGTTGTTGTTGTTGTTGCTTTTGTTTATTTTGATTTATAATTTATGAAGAAAACAATAGTAATAATAATAATAATAATAATAATACAACAAGTTGAGTCGAGTCGAGTTGGGTGGAGTTGTGTTGTTTCTTAAGAGAGAACCAACTGACGAATCCACAAACAACAACAATACAAGCACGACGTATTAATAATAATAGTACAACGAGTTGAGTTGCCAACTTTCTTAAGAGAGGACCAACAGACGAATTCTCCACGAAGAATAAATAATAATAATACATTAATACACAAACAACCGCAACAATAGTACAAGCACGACGACGGATTAATATTATTATTGTTACTATTGTTATCTTCATAAATTATAAATAGAAAATAGACAAAGCAACAACAGCAACAACAAATTAAAACAAACACCATCACCATCACCATGGCCGACAATCTTATTATTCCGTGTCCGATTTGGGAAAGATCTAGTCAGCCTGGTAAAGGATTTAGAGGTCGTATAGCAATTGATTCCTTGAAGAGGCTCCTAGTTTATGATGATATTAGGTGGCCATCAGCTCCCTTCCCGGAATTAATCATTCCACTTGTTGGTGTTGGTGTCGACATCAAATTCAAACCAGTCAATAGCAGAAACAACAATCACAAGATGGGGAGGATGACTGTTACAACATCTTCTACAGCTACTGCTACTGTATTCCCTTCTATTATTCATGCCGGTGAGGTATTCACTTTCATTATCTCATTAGAAGACAGTAACAAAATCATCGGTTCAATGGAATCAAAATGAATGATCATATTATATATGGAATCGAATCATAAATCTAGTCCGTATGATGGAAGCAAAAAGAAGGATCGAATCGTCAATCTAATACTAGTATAACCAAGATAACATCTATAATATAAATATAAATACTATTACTATTATTATTATTTATTTACATACTACAAATACAAATACAAATACAAATAGCAGTAGTAATACAAATACAATCGTAACATACTATACGTTGTTTATTCTTCTAATAGTATACGTACGTTGTTTCATCGGACTTGACCAAAGGTTTTCGTCACGAATACGAATACGAATACGAATACGAATATTAAGATCAGATCAGATCAGATTCTTGACCAAAGGTTTTTGTCAAAGAACATTGACATAATAATTCTTGACAAACAATTTCCGGCAAAGATAATTTACATAATGATTCTTGACCAAAGTATTTCGGCAAAGAACATTCACATAATTATTTTTTACCAAAGGTTTTCGGTAAAGAACATTTGCATAATAATTCTGGACCAATAATTTTCGGCAAAGAAAATTTACATAACCATTTCGGGCCAATGGTTTTGGGCAAGGAACATTACATAATCATTCTTGACCAATAAAAATCAAATCAAATCAAATCAAATCGAATCGGATCGGAACGAATCGTACCGTAAACTGTACTGTACTGTACTGTACTGTACCGAATCGAATCGAATCAGAGCTAATCGTATCATAAATCTAATACTAGTATAAAAACAAAACGTACTGAATCGAATCGAATCAAATCATAAATCTAATACTAGTATAATAACAAAGATGAAGTTTATAATATAAATACTATTATTATTATTTATTTACATACTACAGATACAAATAGCAGTAGTAATACAAATACAAATACAAATACAAATACATTTATTCTTCTACTGCCATCGGACTCACTAGTGCCGGGGTAGAATGTGATCCATCAAGGATGTTAACTCTTCTTGAAATTGATTGCCGGTGATGTATATGAAAGCATCCATTTTCAACAGTACAAAACTCTTTTGTACTTCCATCAGCAGCTACACCATTCATAACTAATTCACTAGGCGGTCGTTCCCCACCCAAGAATGCAACTCTAGAATCGTTAGCTAAGATCATATTATTTATCTTTTCATCTTGGTTCTTACAACAATACCATCTTTTGCATATAACACATACAAAGTTAGATTGAACACCACAAATACAGCACTTATTTCTTTTGGTATAATATAGAACACCATTACAATTCTTCAGACGATCTTGATCTGCTTCCCATTCAGCTGTCTTGTTCTTGGGATCTTTGGCTCGTCCTTTGCCAGGAGTACCACCAGTGACAGTAGTATAGTTCCTAATCTCTTGGAAAGAGCTTCTGTTTCTCCGCTGTACTTGAGTAGGTGTTTGAAGAAGAGGACCGTTGCTTCCAGTAGTATCGATAGTTAGTGCTGTGGTAGGAGGAGTAGGAGGTACAGCAGCCGCAGCAGCAGCCACTGCATCATCTGCATTCTTGATGAACCAAACAGAAAGCCTATCAACTGTCTTGTGGAATGGATAGTTTTTATTTCTTGTATTACGGAAATGATGAAGAGATGCATAGAAGTTCAAGTCGGGCTTGGCTGTAGCAATTTGATATTCTCTGTGTAATAGAATAGAATAGAGCTGTAAGAATTTAGCAAAAGCAACCACTTGAGACCGACCACTAGAAGCAAACTTGATCTGACAGTTCCACATCAGCTTTGTGGCTGTATCTGAAGCGCCTTTCAAGTTATTCCAAACTGAATGATTGTAAGGAAGAATTCGATTGCAAGGAGGAATTGGTAGTTGTAACACTTTCTTTATTCGTAACTGCCTCCAAATATAGAAGTCAGTTTGAAAGGAATGATAGGTCATATTAAGTTTCTTCATTTCCTTTGCTTGTAAAATCTTCTCAATCTTCACTTGTGGTAGTTGAATATCGTCTTCATAGAAGGGCTTCAGAGCTCGATCAAAAAGATCTTTCAACAGAGCCCGGTAGGAAGCAATAAGATTATCACTGTAGTTAACGAAAACACCAAACATGATTTTCGTTTTGTTACCAACAAGGAAGAGGCCCTTCCTTACGTCTCGAACTGCAACATGATGGAGCAGCTGAAAACTCTCCTTGTGCTTTGGGATCCACTTGTGAAGCTCTCCTCCCTCTGCATCAATTTCAACATAGTAAGGTTTTCCACTCTCATAGGCAGCTAATCCAAAATTAGCTTCAATCAGTTGTCTTTCAGAATAGAAAGTGCTATGAGCAACGCGAGCTTTAATTTCAATTGGCATAGTTTCAATAGCAATATCATCATCATCATCGGTATCACTACCACTATCATTAGCAGCATGATCTTCTTTCTTGTAGATAAGTTCAGCATCTGATGAATCCAGTGCACCCGTAATTGATGTCGATTCAACTGAATATATATAAATAGATAGATAGATAAAAGTGAGACAATATATAGTCGATTACGAAACATTAGCAACTAAATCAGTCCGGAAATTGACTGGTCCAGACAAGGAAGGACTAAATCTGATCGAAATTAGGACTAAATCTGTGCGAAAATAATTGAATCGGATCAATCAAATCGGATCAATCAAGTCGGATCAATCAAGTTGGATCAATCAAATCAAATCAAATCAAATCAAATCAGAACGAAGCAAAGCAAAGCAAACAAACAAACAACACAACGTACCAACTGGTGTTTCATGAATAGCAACCGACTTGTAACCTTGTGTAAGTCCTTCCTTACTGTGCTGGTGGAACTGTTCCAAGAATGGACGCTCTAGAAGGTGTCCTTGTCTACAATATGCCTTGGCTTCGTCCTTTAATGGTTTCATTTTCGATGCTTTAAATATGTCTAGTAGCACAGGATCCACAGTATCATCATCATTACCATCATCATCATCATCATCGTATGGATCTTGATTATTATTTAAAGTTGTATTGCGACCGATTCTTTTCCTTTCACACCGCACAACAAGATCATATAAAGCATTCTTGTTCTTTCCTGTTACTACTGCTTGTCCATCTAATTCTAATATACGCACCTTGAGTTGTGGAGCATTATAAAAGAAGTACTTTCTGTGGAGATAGGAAGACAACGCAGACCATGCTATGAGTTTTTTCTTCAAAGATGGTATAGAACCGGTTGATTTTCCATTATCATGCTTATCAATGATCCCTCTAATAACAGCTTCATCCATATTATCAGAGTTGAGTCTATCTCTGAATAGACCATCTTCACCATCATTAACACGTCGGATCCAATTTGCTGGCCAATCCACACCAGGTGGTGGTGGTTCAGCGTCATCATCGTCCGCATCAAGAATATCAGAGATTGTAGTCCTTGCTCTTGCTTGACGGTTTGTAGTAGTAGTATTATTATTATTATTCCTTGCATCAGCGTAATCAGAGCTCCTTGGTAATAGATTCATTCTATCGACAGCATTTAAAACAGTCTCATATGATTCCCGGAGAGCATGGTCTTCTGTTATTTCTCTAGATCTTGAAGAAATACATTTATCAACAGTAGATGATGTTAATGAAAACTGTCTCATAATAAACCATACAGTATCTCCTTGTACAAGCGTCAAAGGTTGGATTGGCAGTGATTTAATAATGTCATGATGATCTGATGAACCAGCCACGACAGGGAATGCTTTTGCATTCCTTTCATCTTGTAATACAGTTCGATTGAAATACCACTTGTGATCCTTGGGGAAAGCTAGATTCAAATCAAATAGAGGACCATGATGAATTGTTGACATTGCAAGTGAAACAGCAGTTCCAGTACCAGTACGATAGCAAGTTGCTCGGATCTTAGCAGTACCCCATTTCAATGTCTTGTAGAATACGTCTTTAGCTCCTTTCATCCTAATTTCAATTCTATTGTGTGTGTCAACTTCTGGTATTGCTGTCACCTTCCCTTTTGTGAATGTAAAGGGATACCAGAAGCATCTAGCTACAGTACCAACCACATCGGCTCCACATTTTAGAAGGAATAGAAATAGAAGAGTTGGTGTCCAGTATCCTCGATCGGAACCAAAAGTTATTCCTATATTTTGTTAGATTAAAAAAAGAAATTGTAATGTAAGTTGAAATATATATATATATATATATATATGAATACAAATACAAATACGAATACAAATACAAATACGAGAATACAAATACGATACGGATGCGGATGCGGATACAGATACGGATACGAATACGAGATCCGATCAGATTCTTGACCAACGGTTTTTGTCAAAGAACATTGACATAATAATTCTTGACAAACAATTTCCGGCAAAGATAATTTACATAATGATTCTTGACCAAAGTATTTCGGCAAAGAACATTCACATAATTATTTTTTACCAAAGGTTTTCGGTAAAGAACATTTGCATAATAATTCTGGACCAATAATTTTCGGCAAAGAAAATTTACATAACCATTTCGGGCCAATGGTTTTTGGCAAGGAACATTACATAATCATTCTTGACCAATAAAAATCAAATCGAATCGAATCGTACTGTACTGTACTGTACTGTACCGAATACGAATACGAATACGGATACGGATACGAATATAAACATACCTTGTAGATTAGGATCACCATTACCAGTACGTCCACCAAACATTCTCTTACACATCCTTTCATACACTTGTGATTGTGTTTCCTCTTCTCTTTGAAACATAACACAGAGAGGAAATCCTGTTGCACTTAAACCTGCAGTATGTGCTATATGGCCCATTCTATTAGTCTTAATGTGCCGGGCTCTCAATAAACCATATGTATCAGCGTGTTTAGAATAATTGAAACGGTGCTTGTCATCATCTAATGCAACATAAAGTTCTTCTTCACCTCTTTCTGATAAAAAGTGCTTCTTGGCAAGTGAATTAAATAATTCTTCTATCTGCATCCACAATGATTCATCACCACTCCTGTGTTCCTCTATCTGCCTGATGAGTCTATAATATTCCCCACTTTCCATCATACCAGTGGAATCAAATCGATTGTCTTCTAGAAGTCGTGAGGCAGGTGAACTTCTACTTGATGCAGCAAAGAAAGTAGCAAGAAATCTGCAGTATTTTTCATATGATAATGACAATTCTTCCATAAGCAAATGGCAGAGCCTGCTTTTAGGTCCAAATATTCTAGTAGCAAGTGTATCAAATGAAGGATGATCTTCTCCCCATACAGTACGGAGGATTCCGATTTCTGTCCTTCCTTGTTTCCATATATGAATACGGCCCTTCTCCATTGTTACTACTGTATTAGAAATAATATCTGGTGCATCATCTTTCCAATCAGCTGCACAAGGAAATTCACCACCATCTGTAGTTGTCTCTTCTGCTTGTCCCTCTGAAACCCAATTGTCATTAATATCATCCTGATGTTGAGTCTGTGCTTGAAGAAAGTCAAAGTCCACATCAACATCAGCAAGGAATGTTGGATTGCACGAATCATCCATTGTTGTCGTCGTTTATTGTTTTTCTTTCTTCGGCGTCGTCGTTATTGTTATTGCTATTGTTGCTTTTGCAGCTGCTGCCGCCGATGATGATGATGATGATGATGATGATGATGATGATACGGATGAGCTGTTGCTGTGGATCGTTATGGTATCATTGCCATCGTCGTCGTCGGTGATAGAGATGATCTGATAAGAAAGAAGGAGGGAGGGAGGGAGAGGTGCAAATCAAACATACCGGTCCATCATTATTCTCCATTTCAATTGAATTGAGCGCCATTTCACTTCCCATTAGCATCGGCATGACTTCAAATATTGTTGAATAGACCTGGAAAGAGGGATTATGTGCCATTGTCAAGGAAGTAATTTTCTTTTTGTCCGTCCTGGATGGAATTTTTGAGTGACGACGACGACGACACATGAAAAAAATCACATAATAATGAAAATTTTCGTGTGCTACCCCCTTTAAATTGATCTCTAGTACTGAAATCCCTGTAGAAACCTACGAGAGAAAAGGCTAATTCTTCAATTTGAGACAAAAAAAGAATCGGTTGAATCAAAAAAAATGAAACTCAGATATGAGTTTCATTTAGTCAAATGAGTCGAGCGCGACGAAAAAAAATCATTATGGATATATATTCAAATAAAATATGTCTCTACTGACACCTCGCATCACCTTCGAACCTACTGTAACCACAAACGCAACACAACACATACTGTTAATACAATGAGCATATTATGTACACTACATTTACTGCATAACTTTTGGATGACTGAAATTGACAATGCAACGAACGAAAGTCTATACTACTAGTGTCCTCGTAGGATTACTATGTTCATCATGGTTTCATCTACGGCTGTGGGATGATGCAAATTTTGTCGGCGTTGTTGAGAGCCTGGAAATAGTCAAAATGTCGCGACAACGACACCGACGAATACAAACAACGAAATTGTCTTTGGCAGTGCCATCAACAATAATGAAACCAATAAGAAGGATGCAATCATGTTCCCGGACTACAACAATAATGTCCCTATCATCGTCTGAGCGTTGTCACGACGACCACGACGGTATTTTCGATGGTAATATCCCGCTCATTTCTACAAAAAAGACGGGAGGAAAAAGAACAAGAAGAAGTCGAGGATTTCTCACTCGACAATACGGCCAGAAAAATGACGATATTATGGATGACTCTGATGGTACTAGCAATGAAACCGGTAACGACGACAGCGACAGCGACATCAGCGGTGAAAGCAGGGACGACGACGATAGAATAAATACGGTACAAGCCAATGCGACAATAACGACGACGAATGATAATCAAAAGCATCAGCGTCATCATCATCAGCATCATCCCATTTCAGACTTCTTGTATGGAGCCAAGTACGTCCATTCTCAGTACCTATCTATATTATGGAAGTATTCCTTTGTTTGGAGTTTTGCTGTAACAATACCCATCGGGATTGCTTTATTGTTTATCGGAGGTACAAATACCGTTCTTTACGATTGTTTATTTCGTGGATTGAGTTCCGTCCTTTCAGTATCGTCTGCAACAGCAAGACTACTTCAATTGCCATTAGAAATTGTACAAAAAATTGCTCTTAATATCTGGATTTTTCTACCTGAAGTGTTGACACCAGTTATTAATACCTTTCCAAACGTTGTGGCTGTTCCACTCGTTCAAATTTTGTTATCGATTCGTGACGCAACGACCACGGTTATAACGATCGGTCGTGGTAACAATATCATTGCCTTCATCTCATCGATGGTAGCGATCCTCGTTTGGAGACCAGCTGTTGAAGAATTGCAATATCGATCTATTCTTGATAAGTTGTTATTCGCTGCGCCTTGTTGGCTGCTGAATAGTGTAACAAGGAAAAAGAGATTTACTGCAACTGACAATGATGATAGCGAAATCGTCGTCGAGAACAACAAAAACGACAACGACAATAATTTACAGTCGTTCTTAGCGTCACCCGCCTCTTCAGTATCGATGGTAGAATTCATTCCAACGTCGTCGAATGATTTCACGATCACAGGCAACAATAACAATTTATCGTCTGTTGACGTTGACGGAACGATGGATGATAACGAAGTCTATAATCCACTACTTCCTAGCAAATCGACTCGAATCCTACTTGGAAGCCTACTATTCGCTACCACAAGGTTAGGATGGTTATCATCAGATCCTGCCGACTCGATTGCACTTTCGTCTTCGCCCTACGGTTTCACTATTGGGTTTATCCAGTCCATATTAGGACATTTTTCTAGTCAGGGTTTGTCGGATATTCGACCCGGTCTTCGTATTTTAATACTGCTATTAGCGATTCATCAGACCGTTAGCACGTTTTTCGTAGCACAGAATGTATTTGCAGGTATTTATAGCCGACGAGGCTTGTATGCATCTATTGGGGCGCATGTTTCGTGGACGGTCGGTAAGGGGACAATTTTCTTTCGATTATTATGGAGATTATGGAAGCGGCTCACTACTATGGGTAGTGGAAGAAATAATAGTCCATCATTAGGGGATGATAGTAGTCTATCCACGGCTCGATCAGACGGAGTAACAAAGTGATATCCTTCTTCTCCTAATGTTTGAACATTAGTGCGTTATTGTAATACTACACATACATAACTGGATGCTCAGCTACAATTATGGGACTTGCTGATACCGCAGTTTAGTACTGCTTCACAATTTTAGTACAAATTATCCAAATCTTTCTGGTAAATGTGACGAACGTCGAAAATACCAAGGTAGCTCATATAAGATTATCATATATGATTACAAGGGATTAAAATTGTAGAGAAATACTACAATTATACTAGAAATGCTAAATAATAGTAATAATTATAATATGTGACTATTATTGTTGTGCTTTTTCTATTCTTAAGATGGCATACATAGCCGAACTCTTTAGAAAAAAAACACAGTAGTATGCTTGTTGATGGTATACGTAACCCTAAACAGCGCTAAATATTACTGAATTCTTTGCTGCTGTTCTCCTCCTCCTGCTCCTTCTACTTTATCCTTTTTAAAGTATACGTCTCTCCGAGGTTTCTTGATTTATCCAGAAACTGACAACTTTCATTGTGCCAAATGCTTTCTGTACTTCAGGGTCTCATTTTCTGTCACCGACATGACTGAACACACACACATATATATATATATATAATATTTTATCTTCTTAATGGTGCTATCCATTGGCTATTTCAAACGAAATACGATGTGACTGTCTAGCATGAGCAGCTTGATGAATCCCGTGGAGAGGTGATGGAGATTCTATGTACTGATAAGGAACTACAGAAACGGATTGAATGTACTTAGTAAGTATTGTAGTGCATATTTTTGTAGCCGGCGGCTGTTCTTTGTTATTAAATTTCTCACAAAATACATTAATCCAAGTTCATTGTATTGCCGCGGGTAAGAATCGTTATCATTATCATTATCATCCCGTTATTTGTCTTGTTTTAACGAAGGTAGGATGGCGGTGTACTTTTATAAAATCCACCCGTAGCAGGTGGATTTTTCTGTAATAATAAACGATCATTGTTATTATTACTATTACCTGTATTGTATCTTTTTAATACATCTGGTATTATTTTTAATAGGTTGTGACTGGGTGGTTTATATGTATTATTATTATTATTCCTCATTCCACGCAACTGGCCTTGGAATAAATCAAATATACTCTTATATCGAAATGATTTATTTCGTCCACAAAAGGCAATATCGTAGGCAGATATAAATTGATATTCACGATATTTATTAAAAAATATAGGAACGTTTTTATCATGATTATGAATAGAAGCAGTATTACATAGTTTTTCAACGGAAGCATATTCACATCGGATCGTACATAGTATTAGTAACAATCCTCCTGCTGCTGCCGTCGTTCGATGATGGGAATCATCGTCGTCATCATCATCATCGTCGTCATCATCACTATCGTCGCCTGAATCAATTTGTTCTAGAAAAGAATCCACATACGTATTAATCGACTCATTCGTAATAATGGTTATTTCTCCAGCAATTTCTGATAGTAAATTTTTAACCGATTGTAGAAGACAATTATCATTATCGTTATCATCCATTGTTGTTGTTATTGTTGTTGGATCCGAATCCAAATCCAATTGCTGTTCTGTTGTTGTTCCTCTTATCTTCTTCCTCTTATGTTTGTTGATGCTGATGTTGATGTTGCTGTTGCTGTTGCTGTTTCACTTTCCTTTTTCGTTTTAGCTGGTGGTGCTTCTATTTCCTTTTTCGTTCTACAGTATCTGATTCCGAGTTGTGAAGTAAGGGGCGTTGGGGATTTGATGACAATGATGACATATACATAATAAAGGCATGATAACAACATCATCAATCAATTAGTAAAATTGAAACACTGAAAAGATTTTTTTACTGAACGACGCTGTTCTGCAATTGTTATTGAGTCCCGCGTGAATTAAATTATGCTGTAATTCATAATAATCTCTACTCGATGAGGAACACGAAACAGTAAACAGTAGTAGTGGATGTTGAAAAGATCGACAACTAATTCATATCGTACTACAAGTAGCAAGAAAGAAGGTGTATATACAGCATTGCACTGTAACAATCCAACACTAACATGGTCCTAGCCGAATTAGGTGGTAAGCTTCGTGATTCACTTCGCAAGTTACATACACGATCTGGTCGAGTGACAACCACACAACTTAATTCGGTATTATCCGATGTTGCTCGTGCATTAATCGAATCGGATGTGAGTGTGAAATTGGTAATGACATTACGTGACAACGTCAAACAAAAAGTGGAACGATTAATTGAAGAAGATGATGACGACAATGATGACGATAATGATAATGATGCAAAAAAGGAACAACGTGCAAGTAATGTATCCAAGATGGTTCAGAAGGCTGTCGTGGATGAGCTCACTTCTCTATTAGAACCTGCTCGTAAACCCCACACGATGAAACGCGGCAAACCAAATGTGATATTATTTGTTGGACTACAAGGTGCTGGAAAAACTACCACAATTGCAAAGTATGCTAATTACTACCAAAAACGGGGTTGGAAGACGGTACGTTAAGTTTTAAGCTATTTTTTAATTTGTTTGTTTGTTTAAGGATTGTCGTGGAATTATTTTCATTTTCTTCACGAACGAAATAATACTTGTTTAGAATTCTTTCTTTAACTACGTTACAATAATCTCATCTATCGATTGCTTTTACCCTTCTTCTGTACATCATCACTTTACTTGCCATACACACACACAAATTAAATATGACAGGCCATGGTCTGTGCTGATACATTCAGAGCTGGTGCTTTCGATCAATTGAAACAAAATGCTACTAAGTTACGTGTTCCATTTTATGGCTCGTACACACAAGCAGATCCGGTAGCAATTGCAGAAGAGGGTGTTGATCAATTTATTAAGGAACATTATGAGGTTATCATCGTTGATACGTCCGGTCGACATCGTCAGGAGGCAGGATTACTAGAAGAAATGCAAGAAATATCTGCTGCTGTTGATCCTGATAATGTTATTCTTGTTATGGATGCAACACAGGGTCAATCGTTATACGATCAAGCATTGGCATTTTCAAACGCTGTAGATGTTGGTAGTGTTGTTATCACTAAATTGGATGGACATGCGAAAGGTGGTGGTGCGTTATCTGCGGTCGCAGCTACAGAATCTCCAATTGTCTTTTTAGGTAGTGGAGAACACTTTGATGATTTAGAGCCCTTCAATGCACAATCCTTCGTTTCGAAATTACTAGGCTTAGGTGACGTTCGTGGTCTGATGGAGGCCATGAACGGTGCGGGTCCCGACGGGAAAACACACGAGGAACTAATGGAGAAAATGAGCAAGGGAGAATTTACTCTTCGAGATATGTACAGTCAATTCCAACGTGTGATGAATATGGGACCACTTAATAAGGTAATGGGTATGGTTCCTGGTATGCCAGAGTACTTGGTACCAAAAGGTGGTGACGATAATTCGAATACGCGTCTTAAAAAGTTTCTGTACATGATGGATAGTATGACCGACAAGGAACTGGATGGAAAGGTCGACTTTTCTGATCACGATGATGCTCCAATTCAATCACGTATCCGTAGAATTGCAGCAGGATCTGGTACCCACCCCAAGGAGGTACAGATGTTATTGCAAGTCCATAAACAGTTCGAAGGGATGGTTAACAAAATGGGTAAATCTGGTATGATGGGCAAACAGGCGCAGGCACAACAACAGCAGATGGTCGCACAAATGAGAAAAAATCCTAACTTTATCAATCAACGGTTGAATCAAATGGATCCTAAAATGTTGGCACAAATGGGTGGACGAGAACAAGTCAAACAACAAATGGAAGCCATGGCGTAAGTTAATTGAATATGTCTATTTCTTTCTTTCGTACCTTAGTAGATAAATACCGAAGATTTTTGCTATGGTAGACTAAGAGGTATTCTTACACATATATACTTTTTAATCAAAAAATTTCCTTTAATTTTGCAGTAAGGGAGGCGGCGCAGGAGGTATGGGTGGTGGAATGCCTGGTATGGGCGGCATGCCTGGTATGGGTATGCCAGGAATGGGAGGTGGAATGCCTGGAATGGGTGGAGGAATGCCAGGAATGGGTGGAGGAGGAGGGATGCCAGACATGGCAGGTAAGGTCTATTACTATCATTTTTCTTCTCCTTGAACGGAAATTCTTAGAACATTGGAAGCAAATTTTGATATTGGGTCAGATCTCGTATTCACTTGTTCGTCATTTTCAATTGTTCTAACTTCGATTTCTTATTATATTATGTGTGCGTTTGATTTTCATATTTAGCCATGATGAAACAGATGGGTGGTATGGGCGGTATGGGCGGTGGAGGAGGGCAAGAGCAGATGCCTGATATGGCTACGCTTATGAAGATGGCACAAAGTATGGGTGGTATGGGTGGTATGGGTGGACCACAAAGATAGATCTCGTGGAGCAAGGAGGTATTTGATTTGTCTATACCTTCTCAGGCCACATTAATAACAACATAAAATTGATCCAATACAAGCAGCTTAATGCCTACAAAATGATCAATATTATGATATATTATTTCTTGCTTGTACCTACATGTATATTATCTCATTATATTTATGCTAAGTGATAATCTATATCATATGGATTTAGAGGCAAATGAGAATTTTTCAAATAATCTGTGATATGAATGATGACGATGACGGTGATTTCTGGTCTTGATAATAAATATGATATTATCGTGACATCTAAATTCAATTAAAGATCTTTGGGCACGCCACCGCCGCCCCTCAGGACCATGTTCACCCTGGCGTCTTTCAGCGAATTAAAATTGCTTTCTGTGTATCATGGCTTATTTCAATTGTTGTTTTGTGTGATTTCTAGATCTCCGTTCATACGTGGATAAAATTTCATACGAAAAATTTAAAATCGCACCCCAAATAACAACAGCAACAGCAACAGCAACAACAACACAAACATTCGATCGGCGATCGACTTTTATATTCAATGGAATACATGCAGCGCAATAGCAATGATAACAGATCCCAACGACGAAACGGCGGATTTGCAACGAGAAGAAGTACAGGCATTGGAAGCTATATTTCCTGATGCGCTCGAACTTCAATCTGGTCGTGATGAAGAGAGTTTCGATTTCCCCATCGTATATCGTATCAAACTAAACGAAATGGAAAATAATGATTACAACGATGGTACTGGTGAAAGTTGTTGTGGGAATGGCGGTACCACGAATTGGCCAAAGCATCCTTTGTCGATTGAAATCCAATATCCTGTTAATTATCCCTCGGAGGACGATCACGACGAAACAGAAAATGAGGAAGAAATCGTTGCTACCACCACTACCGTTCCACAGTTTGATTTATTGCACAAAAACACCGTTATCGACTTCCCATCAAAAATATCTGAAAAGTTATTGAAACTTCTTCATGACACGGCCATAAACGAACGAGGAATGCCATGTATCTTTTCTTGTCTCTACGCCGCTCGTGATTTTCTAGATGGAGATCGTGAATGGGATGACAAGAATTCCTCTAAGGAGGACAATGACGACAACGGCATAGATGCTTCCCTTGAGGTCACCACAGACAAATATGGCAACGAGAACAGGAAAGTTAACAACAATGTTAATAGTCTCCAAATAATGAAGTATGTATGTATATCAACACATCATCTTTTAGATCATAAGCCGGATAATCTACTTAAGACAGGCCATAAATTCAGTTTGTCAGGATTCTACAAATTTGGTACGCCAGGTCTGGCGATAGCATGGGGAGATATAGATAGCATCGATGATTTTCTTGATACATTAAAACGAGCAATGCCACAGAAAAAGTTTGAAACAGTATTCATTCGAACATGGAAGGAGAAGGATGAGGAGAATGATGAGGACCATCAGAACGGTACACCCAAAGGATGGAAAAATGTCGATCCACCTACACTTAAGATAGAATTGGATATGATTGGCGTCCCTACTGAGGACTATTACAGTATACTCGGTATTGAAAAAAGGAACGACCAAAAAGATAATAAATGTACCACTGAAGAGCAAAAAGGGAAATCTAATAGTTATGTGAAGGGGAAAGGAAAAGGCAAGAAAAGGTAGAAAAGAAAAGGATAGAATAAAATAGATTCCACAATAATTAGGAAAGAGCAAATTGATTACTTATCTTTACATTACTTAGCGACTTTTTTCTTATTCTTTCGTCTAGCGCGTCTTTTATTTATTTTGTTGCTGTTGTTGCTACCAATACGTCCTCCCATATCAGGGGAGTAAAAGATTGTATCACTTTGAATTGCAGTAGTTACGTATTCGCCAACTTCATGTGTATCTCCTCGTACCGTTGACCGTGCCACACAACCAAGCCAATCTCGTAAATCGGATCGATCTTCAGGAAGGAGACGTTCGTACGTCTCCTGTGGCTGATCTTCAATTAATGATATTAATAATTCAAGTAAGAAACGCTTCGCTTCGTCGTGTTCTTCGACCCGATCGGCGAATTCAACTTCCATAGTGATGAAAAGGATACATGTGAGGTCAACATGGAGGAGAGCGGGACAGTATTGAATCTCGCCATCATTTTCTTCATCGTCACCATTCCCATTACTTTTTTCACTGGTGGTACTGTTATCATCATCATCATCATCTTCCTCCTTCTCCTCCTCTTCTTCAGGGATACCGACTGCAAATGCGAACATACGTGGACCAGTAGTTTTTGGTCCAGCGTGGACTTCATTACCACCAGCTATTAGAGTAATACCAGGATCGGCATTAAATTGTAATGAATTTGATACCGGTCGGTATAACTTTCCAAATGTTTCAAGGATGGCATCAATAGTACCCCAGAATGAGAAGAACCTCGTGTGACGTTGCTCTGATAGTTTCCTAGAAGTATGTACGCGAAGTTGTAGCATGGATTTTACCAAGTCAGGAACTGGACGACCGGTTTCTTCCCAGTATGATACTAATTGTTCTCCGTTTTGTATATTAGGATCCTCGAGGTGAAAAACAATAGTACTAGGACAGTTATTAGACATATATAAACATATTTGCAAATTAGGATTCATCTTGTCAATGTGTCTGACCTGTCCATTTGTACAACCAAATGTAAGGATATACATTAGGTTATTTACCCTTGTACATCTCCTAGATGAACGTCCCGACGAACGCCTGTCACACATTCCGAGCATATATTCTTCAAACTTTTCAGCGGTCAATAGATGAGAAAACTTCTTCCCTTCCCTAGAGGTACGGAATTTGCTTATCAACTCGAAGCATGCCCCATTCTCGTCGTCATTGATGACTACACGATATATCTCATTCTCATCGTTCCCACCTTGTAGTGCCCCAACCGTAACTCCTTTGGCCATATGATTGTCAAGAATTGTTTTACAAACCTCCATTTCCTCGTATAGAACATACGAGGCGAATGCATCCATTGCATTTACCATCTTCTCATCTCTTTTCGATGGTTCAATGATATCTACTTCCATCATATCGAGTATATCTCTAGCCTCACGTTCGTTATGCTTCACATCGTTGCTAGTCGTGAGTTGAAGGTGATCCGTCTTCATATTATTATTTTACGAAGCGCCGCACTTACTTGGGGTGTATGAACTAAAATTAGTTTGTATAACAATATACGAACATGTTGAAAAGAAAGTAGGAGAAATCAAAAATCATCTAATAGAAGCCGTAATACCATCATTGTCGGTGTATTTGGGTTGTTTGCTTTGTGTGGTTGTAATGTGATGAGTGATGTGCGATGTCAAAAAGAAAGAAAGATGGTTCAACGCGCTAATTGCGCGAAGCATGACACAAACCATAATCACCAACATGACACCATTTTGCCCATGGAGCAAGCGATTAACGATTATTAACGCTAAATGTAACTAAAGTATGTCAGTACTAGCTAGCTCGAACAAAACACCATAGCATGACGGATGCTTCGTCTTCGTTCTGCGATCATGACTTTTCAATGTTTGTACCGAAAGGTTCAAAACACGTTCCAGCGCAAGCAGCAGCGCTGGTTCTTTGGTGGAGAACATATCAGGAATCAAGTTTTCTACGAAAGCATCCCGATTGTTCTTGTTCTATTCTAGGTCTCCCTATGGGATTTTTGAGAGTGAATTATGGGGTCGTACCAAATAATAATGGCGTCGGAGGAAAAGACGACGATAATTTGCTCTTAAATAAGATCCGATCTTCAATGAGAAAAATTAAGTTAGAAGATCTAGGAAAAATGAATGCAACTGAATTGCTTGCATCAATTCCTGAAGAAGATCCGATGGGACGTGGATTACGTGATTTACGAGAAATGGAAAAGAAATTATCAGTAGAAACTATTTTCAACCATGACAAGAATGGTGGTCATGTATATATCGTCGGTGATTCTAAAAAATTAGAAAAAAAGGTATTCGCATTACGGAATCTAATCAGTCATTACCATTGGAGACTTTCAGGTACAGTAGATGTCACTTCTGCTACGCCATCATAACCAACTGACAGTGTGTACTAAAGTAGTGTGTCGGAGCAATAGCAACAGCAACAGCAACACAGTCTGATGTTAATCTTCCTGGCGTGTTGGATCGTCAGCAGCACCTACTAATATTGATCTTCTAGAGGTAGAAGAGCGACATTGACTAGAACAGCTATCGGTATCGTTGGAAGACGACGATGAAAATCAAATCACTTGATCAGCAGTAAAGAATGCTGTGTCAGATTTTCCCATCCAATTTACTAAGAACCCAGAACACTTTTGTCCGAATTACCATTGCATTGTTGTCTACGATATAAAAGCTTCTGGATAGCTGGATCGAATGGAAAGACTAGAAAGTATCGCTCTCTCTATCAAAGAGATGGGTAACGCGATGGTTACCATATGTTATATCTTGCTGTCTTGGTAGTGGTAGGATCGATGTCCAGATAAATTTCTGACTTGTAGCTTAAAATAAATCCTATTCAAGTGGCAAGTTCGTGTAAAGCAGAAGATGTTCCCATCTTGTAATGTTCAGGCCAGTTCCTGTGGAGCAGAAGATGTTCCCATCCTCTTCTAATGTTCAATGTTACAGGTTTTGGAGCGGAGGGAACGAACGGGAACCCGAAGACCGATCGAGGAATCTTTTCACAGAGATTCAGGGGACGAGGTCACTTATCTAATAGGAGAAAGTTAGAAAGCTTTCAAATCAATAGACGCTATTGTAATCATACAATATACCCCCTTTTACATCCATCACATATTCTAAGGAGTAGTACTAGTACTGTTATGTTTCTTCTGCCTTGATTTGTTGCAAACAGTGTATGAACTTCTGATGTTCCACCAATTTTCCATCAGGAATTATTTCCTATATGTTCCCTATCTTATCTGCACAAACAATGATCAAGTATGGGGTGTGTGCCTTGGCTTCCAGGGTTTTGCATTCACTATTATTGCTAGAAGCTGCCCCCTATTAATCAATACTACACTCAGCCCCCTCCCTATGCTCCTGAATATAATCACTACCACAAGTGGATTATTTTTGTCCAAAAATCATGGGAATCTACTCCATTTTCCCACCTCTATCTACTAGCATATATATATATATATATATGATATATGACTTACAATTGATTGGTTGACTTGGAACAAGATAGAACAGTGATTACACCTTCACATCATTGTAGGTTAGAGTTATGTGTGATTTTTGTGATACGATGACACGGCTTCCATGATCTTTATTGTTCTATTCCAGTTTCAAGTTGTCCTTCTTATCACTTCTAGAAATCTTTTATTTTTTTAAATTTATGACATTGTGCGGGGAATGTGGTGGTACAACTTAAAAATATTACCTCTTTTTAACAGTCAGTACTTCCTCCGTGCATCGCTAACTTTAGATCACACTATGAATTGAAAATATAGACGATAGAAGCACGTTGAACCCTTAAAATCTACCCACAAAATGGAAATGTACGAAAAAAATAAAAATAAGCGAAGATTTTATGGGTTCGAAGCGTTTTATCTTCCAATAATTCCAATCGATAGCGCGACCTAAAGTTAGCGTTACACGGAGGAAGTGTACAGTACAGTAGGAAGGATATCGAAACATTTATTGATTTCGATACTAGTTACGGTAAAACAAACCGTGATTGATTCGCCAAGCAACAGCAGTCGACGAACAAAGCGATCATGATTGTTCTCTTCCCCTTCGAATCAAGGTAATATGCCTCCCGCCTTCTGTATATTTGTTAGGAGTTTTTGCTTGACTCATATTCTTGCTTCTACTTTCGAACTCAACTTCACTTACTTGTAGCCTTCAACTTCACAACGCAACTGTACCAGGTAAGCTATCTATCTATATAAATAACTAGTGAACTAACTAACTAGATCAATTTAACTACGACAGCGACGACGACGACGACGACGACGGATCTCTCCTTTGCCCACGCTTTCAAAGAACGAAAGAACGAATCATCCATTCCATACATTCGACGTAAATACAATACAATACGAATATAAAAAGGATGGACTTATCACTTGAAATGTTTACAAATATTCCCAAGGTGCTTAATCATCACTATAAGGAAGGGAACTTTAATTGGCCATATATGGCATTCTTTGCTGTGGTACACATTACAGCATTTATGGGAATATTTAAAGTCGCAGATTGTAAAAGAGAATCTTATTTATTCTTTTTTATTCTTTGGCAGCTCACTGGATATGGTATTACATGCGGTGCACATCGACTTTGGGCACATAAAAGTTACGAGGCACATTTTATCGTTCGTTTCCTGTTAATGATAGGAAATTCGATTGCATACCAAGGGAGTATATATTCATGGGCAATTAATCATCGTATCCATCATAAGTATTCTGAAACAAGTAAGTAGTATGTGCTGTCAGTATTGTCAGTATTTAATTTTATTATACTGCATTATTATTCATTGTTGTTTTACATTAATCTAACCCAGCTTTTTTGTTTTTGTTTTTATATAACGTACTACTGTAATGTAGATGCCGATCCTCATAATTCAACAAGAGGATTTTTCTTTGCACATATTGGTTGGCTATTACTGAAAAAGCATCCTGATCGGGTTGAAGTAGAAAGTCAACTAGACTACACCGATTTGTGGGCTGATCCGTTAGTTCGTATTCAACATAAGTGTGATCCATTCTTTGCTGTACCTGCAATTTTATCTCCCTGCTTAGTAGCCTGTTATGGTTGGAATGAAAGTGTCAGTAATAGTATCTTTGTTGGTGGGTTGTCTCCGATACTGTTTCGTACTACACGTGACGTTTCTTGTTAATTCCGCCGCACATCTTTGGGGAGATCATCCGTATGATTCAAAGATTGCTCCAGCTGAGAATCCTATTGTTTCCTATCTTGCTGGTGGTGAGGGATGGCATAATTGGCATCATAGGTATCCATTCGACTATGCTGCATCTGAATTTGGTATCTCATCACAATTTAATCCGAGCAAGTTATTAATTGATACATTTGCATTCCTCGGACTTGTTCGGAACCGTAAAAGAGCGACATCATCGTGGAGACGATATAGAGAACGTGTGGCTACTACTACTAATGATACTGATGCCGACAGGTGCGATGCTACTAATACTACTGATTGTATTGATACTGATGCGAAAAAAGAAATGTAGAATCTCGCGAGAGAAAAGAGAAGAAGAAACAAAACAGTAATTATACGTACGAACGCATTATTATTTGTTGTGGAATGTTGTGTGTGTTATCCGAATTTGCTTGCACCACGTTATATAGTTCTTGTAAATACTTTTGATGAGCATGGTCAATTCGGTTCATTACTCTATGCTCTGTAGGCATAGCTCATGATATTAACCCGATCGATGCAGGCGATTTGAAATCTTACTAGTGTACCGTGATTAAGACTATTGGTGCCAGTCGAAACCAGTTAATTATTTGTTATAATATTTTAGAATAATGGATTATCTATTCAATCACTAGTACAATGTAGTCACAGTCTACACGTGTATTAATAATCTACTAGAAAGAATCAAACATGGTAGAAAAAAAAACTGGAATTGAAGTAAAAGTCGAAATCCGAACTGAGTATTGCAATCCTTCGATATGCTAAATCAGTTAACGATCTTTAGGTGACATGTGAGATATTTGTGTCAGCTCTGTTTTGAATCGTTAGCATCATCGTTGACGTCGTCATTATCAGCATAAGTATAGGGAAAGAAAAATAAAGTTGCTCGTAGAAGTAGAGGACTGATTAATGTCGATAACAAAATAGCCCAAACGATGCTGGCGTAAATATCAGGTGGTACCAAACCTTCCGATACACCAAAACGGCAACGACTAAGGCGAATTCTGCTTCTCCCTTCATACTGAATCCTACAACAAAACAGTCTCGCAAATGTTTACCAGGAATCTTTTGAGGGAATACTGGTCGTCGCTGGGCTGACGCTACTGTTGTCATTATCATTTTATTATCATTACTGTTGTCAACGTCAAAAAAAATAGGATTAAAAATCTAACTGCTAATTTTCTTGTCAAAGCCAAGGCAAGTAAAAACCCTCGAGATATGACCGTAGTATCTCCGAAGGACCGAACGGGGACTTGAAATCCGATAGATGCCGCAAAAATTATTTTCACCAACCAATCAATCATACGTTTGAATTGATAACGAAATAATTCATCGAGTCTAGGTCTAAGTCGTTGTAGTTGATGTTGCTGTTCTACGTTTTCTCTTTTTTGAAGAGTTACGACTTTTGTTGTCGTCGTCATTGTCATTAGGAGAACCAGTCACTGACGCCGGTGACGACAACGACGATGGTAATAATTGTGGTAGTAGTTTCAGTAACAAATCAGGTTCTCTCCGTAACAGAAAATATACACAATCTAAATGGACATTTTCATCAATAGCTGCCGATAATAATGCTTCTGGAACATTAACTGGTGTGCCTGAATAACATGCAAGAGTATCTTCTACGACTTTCATTACTTTCTGGTCCCCGAAATTTCTACAAGCATGTTGGAATGCTGTCCTGCCAAAGTTCATTTTGCGGAACAAAAGACTAATTCCTTTCTTCTTGGGAAAATAACGAATTCCATATTCAAATACGAATTGGAATCCTTTGATGGAACCAACGATAGCTTCATTGAGTGGTAGTTGTCCAAATCTATAATTTTGTGTTAATGCATTTGGATCCCATTCAACCAACATTTTATATCGCTTTTCTGGAATATAATCATTATGACACAATCTGTGCAATAGGTCATAACTCTGAATGTCTTTTTTTTTTAGAAGATCCAATTGTCTCAATTTTATCAAAACCTGTAAGTATTTATCATCGACGGCTTCATGATGTTGTTCTCGATTTTCAAGTTTGATTGGGTCACAAGCCATGAGATGGTGTAGAACATTACAACTTTCATCATCTATGCTTAACAATCCTCCCCTCTCGTCTTCCTCAAATAAGCCGAACTCAACTGCTACTCTAGCTACGATAGGGATGAACGATACAGTCCTCACGTTGCATTGCCACATGCCGTCTTCGTCGCGTGCGATCGCGAGTCCTTGAATTGGATAGTGAAGATGTCCTTCGTCATCTTTTATACTTCTCGTCAAAACTTCAGGGAAGAACCGTATAGCAGTCTCTACTTCCTCTTCTGTATCACGATCACTATCTAAACCATCATAATTATCAGCATCATCCAGTTCATTTTCATAAAGCATATCATCGATATCATTTCCAAGTTCTCTAAGGAATTCCTCAATCAATACATCAATTTTCTTTCTGTTACGTAAAGGAAATTTCTCTTTTCTTTCAAGAACTGAACTTATCGTAAGATGTCTTTGCTTAGTTTCGGCGGCAGCGACTTGCTGTTGTTCTAGTTGAGCTGCTTCTTCATGCTGATCCATTTCGTTTTCTTCAATATTGGCTTCCATCATGGCTATTACACGCTCTTTTCTTCTTCTGCTTATACTGCTGTTTGAAGAATCGGTGAGGATATACGGATCTCGTTTTATTATATGGAGGGATAAAGAAGGAAGTGGGTGTCGTCTTGTCCTTCTATTTGTCCTTCTAATGCCTTTGTTGTTTCGTGATTCATTCATCGATTGCATACCGATGAAATAATACTTCTATTTCTTGGTTACCAGCACTTCACAAGTTCGAAAGTGCAGGCCCTGGCGGCGGCACTTCTGGCGCGCATTCACGTGGACTGATAGATGAATTAACTGTTTTGAAGCGAATACGCCACGCCGGAATTAAGCATCAACGATATTACTTACGAAGAAATACAGTAGAGTAGATACACAATTAGCTCATCAACTTCACAACAACAACAACAACAACAACAACAACAATAACAACCAGATATCAATAGAAAGTCACAATAATTAGATAGCTCATCAATAGCACAACAACAAACAGTAAAAAAACAGTACAAACATAAAGTCACAATGATGGAAGCAGAAGATGATAATTCGTTTTCTGGCGCGATAGATATACCGCTAGATGATGACCAAAATTCTTCCGCTCCATCGGCTCCTGCTGCTCCTGCTTGGGTTCCCTCTCGATCGTCGACAAATTCTTCCGCTCCATCGGCTCCTCCTACTGATGCTGCTAACAGTAGCAGTAACAATAGGAATAATGAACCATTGAGGTTACCCCGAATTGGTGGTGTGCATCGTGGTGTATTTCTACGTGATACGATCCAATCCCAACTCCCCACAAATGATCAATTACAAAAACGAAAGCAACAAGCTGGACGGTTATTTAAGAATGTTGGTAGTCAACTTTCTAAAATCAATCTGAGTAAAATTATTGATGGTATGGAACAAGATCAAGGTTTTGCTGATTCATTAGAAGAATTAAATGATCGGATGAAGGAGGAATCAGAACGACAAGGGATACGAAGAGAAGCAGAAGTATTAATGTTGAAGGTAGTAACTGATCATTTGGAGGAATTTCTAACTAAGAATCCATTAGGAACCTATGAAGAATGGATACAAGATTTACATCCAGAAAATGCAAATCAGGGACTACTATTTAGTGACATTCAACAAATCGATGAACGATTTTATGTACAAGAAAGTGATCATAGAAGATTATGGAATGAAGCCATAGAGGAACAGCATCAGCAGCAGCAGCAGCAACAGTCAGAAGAAGATCAAAATGAGGATAATGTCGACAATAACAACTACGCTCACAGACTTGTAGCGGCTCGGACACAGATTTGGGGAAAAGCTCCTCCTAGATCTACTGCTAGTAGAACGAATAGTCAAAGTAGTAGTTATAGCGATAAACCCAGAAATGATAATCCCATG
Source organism: Fragilariopsis cylindrus CCMP1102 (assembly GCA_900095095.1). Taxonomy (NCBI): domain Eukaryota; phylum Bacillariophyta; class Bacillariophyceae; order Bacillariales; family Bacillariaceae; genus Fragilariopsis; species Fragilariopsis cylindrus. The sequence continues at coordinate 73,787 of FMBT01000373.1, forward strand.
ATCGATTTGCTTAGTGGTAGTGTGGATTTTCAAGCAAGTGGTAAAAGCTCTGGAAATACTAACAAACTGGAGCACAACGGATCTGATGAAATAAAAGTAGAAGAGGGGGGTGTTTCCGAAGACCTGATTAAGTTTTGATTTAGGGAAAGAAGAGGGCCTACACTATTATACCTACCTATCTCCATATATTTACGTATCTCTAATATTCGCATTTTATAATCTAATCTATCCGCAATGGTCTAGCTTCGAATCAGATTAATATCGCTTATGGTATGTAGTAGCAATTACATCTCCAAAAACTTAGATATATAGCATGTGATACCTAATATTAAATACCCCTTGTCATTATTACATTTATTTTGTAAAGAAATTCCATTCTAGATGTGAATAAAATAAATGATAAATGATTAACGTTACTTGTCTAGTATTCATAGTAGTTTTGTAGAAAATACCAGTCCTTAAAATACTGAAAAAAAGAATGCGGACTGTTTCTGAATGATGTATGCAGTATGCAGTAGTAGATTGATAATGAATGACGACGAAATGTTGTTCCTCTTACTTAATGTTGATAAAAGTCCTTCGTATTATTGTTATTTCTTAGATAGCATAAGATCCTTTTCCTAGTGTGAGATTCGTGAGGACTCTTATGGTTTCTTCCTTTTCCTGAACGGTGGTCTTGACCAAATCCTTGATGGACACCATACCTAATAATTTATTACATTTAACTAAAGGTAAATGTCGAATATCAGAAGCTAACATTTTTTCCATACAATGTTCTACCGATTCATCTGGTTTAGCTGTTATCAATTTCTCCTTTGGGGTATAAATTTCCTTAATCTTGATTTCATTTGTTCTATCGAGTAATTCAACTTTCGTAATGCAATCACGTTCACTGATTATTCCTGTTAAGTCACCTAATATAATATTTTATCAAAGTATATAGGCAGTAGCAGGTGTTAGAAATAGTATGTTCCGACGACAATAAAAGCAAACAAAAAGACAGGAGGTAGGCAAGGTCTCTTCTATTGATTTCGCATCCAACTACTCAAAAAGCAAAGCTATATCGATTCGCTTCGTGTGCAGTACTGTACAATATGTACGTACCTCTACTATTTACCGTAACGAGACAACCAATATTGTGAGCAACAAATCGTTGAACAGCTTTCAATACAGTTGAATTTTCGTCGATGGTAAAGTCAATTTTGTTGTATCCACTCAATTCTGCTGCATCACTCGCCATGACACCAACAGTACTAAAGCCACGAGAAGTAGATACTAATCCTAATCGAGAGGCAGAACGGGTTGCTACTGCAGTGCGTGCTATTACGGTTGGAAGAAATCTAGTAAACATTTTTTCTTTTGAAGTTAGCTAGTTGCGTGTGGGTATGAGATATTATAATAATGTTGATAATCAATGCTGTCTCGTGAAATATTTTTATTGTGTTCTTTGTTTGCAATACTGTACGGTAGGCGAACAAAAAAAGGATTTTGAGGAATCGATCAATTCATTCTGTCACAACATCCATAAAACTCCTACAGTATTTTGACACCATTTATGGTATCCAAAATTCTTTCTCGAATGTCACGGCGTCACCTTTGATGATTGATGTGAATTGTTTTTAAGCAAACAAGATACAGTACGATCAAGATGCTATTTTGGGACTGGATTTGATCACGGACAGACAGACTGTGACAACAAGACTAATAAGAATTTTGATTCGAAACAAGAACAAACAACATACAGTATTCAAATATCACAATTTAAACTTATTATCAATGAACAATCGCGAGAAGTGAAAGGAAACGGCACAACAAGACTCAAAATAAAAATATAGCTATCTCTACCAAACTTGGCACATCGATCGCATTCCCCATTATCTACAAATCATCGTAAATCTGACCTTGAAAATCACAACCGGCTTCGACACGAATGAAATCATCCAAATACTAGTACTAAATAGCCAACACAAGCAACGCTGTATTAATCAATTGGTCTTCTACTATCAAGATGATGGCACCTTCTACGTACAAAGATGACAATATCGACGTCGATAACAACAGCAATAATATGATAGCAATAACATCAATTCAAGCAGATGAGACTGATGAATATAATTCTAGAAGTACCTCTATTATGAGGACTCCTCACGGTGACGACGGGGATGGCGACGACTATGACAATAGCAATTACAACGGCTACCCCCCATTATCGACATCATCACCATCGTCGTCATCTTCTTCTACGTCATATTTATGTTCACTTTGTCGATCATGTTGTACATTTCAACATTTTTGTTATTGTGTTCAACTTGTAAATTGTGGTTTGGTATGTGCATTAATATATCTAGCTCTACTAGAATATCCAAAAATAGAACAATTGCAACAACAAGTTGAAATAGATAAAGAAGAAATTGCAACTCTATCCGAAGAAGTACGTGAAAAACAGGCAGGACAAATTGAAAATTTACATCAACAAGTTATTGATGAAGAACAATTTAATTTTTTAACATTAGCTGGAACGTTTACACTATTAACGTGTTTAATATCAATGTTTCATATGTCAACACATTTACGGAAACATAATCAACCAAAGATACAACGTAAAATTATTGCTATATTATGGATGTCACCTATATACAGTGTAACAAGTTTTTTAACATTAGTTTTTCCATCAGTGGCTGGTTGGATGGCAATTATAAAAGATTTTTATGAATCATATTGTATATATGTATTCTTATCATTTTTAATTTCTGTGTTAGGAGAAGGTTCACGAGATCAAGCTGTGGATGTATTAGCAAAGCACGCCGCACATTTAGACAAACCAACACGATGTTTAAGTTGTTTTTATGAACCATCCCCTGATACAAGTGATCACGCCAAAGCTAATGCTGTTATGACACAATGTCAAATATATTGTTTACAATTTACATTTATTCGGCCAATGACAACAATCTTTAGTGTATTTGTTTTACATCGTGATCAAACTACACCGGAAGAAGAAGAAAATTTTGAAGAGTTTGAAAATAATAATGACGATGAATTTAATGATGCCTATTATAATGGAAATAAGACTTCCTCTGAGTCTGACACTATTGAAGAAAGTTCCGAGGTAAAAGGATCATCGTCATCATCGTCGTCTAATAACAGTAACAATAACAATAACAATAGTGTTGAGAATCGTGATGGCGATAGAACAAGAACGCTGAGAAATGATAATATGCATAACAACAAACGACATAATATACGACTACGTCAAAATAGAGGGTTGCAGCAGCAGCAGCAACAGCAACAGGGGAGTGGCATTGGAGGGGGAGGAGGAGGAGATACAGAAAGTATTAACAGTGGTAGTAATCATATGGTCGGAAGCACCGCAAGCAATAACAGCAACGCTGACATAAATACCAACACTACTACTAGCAGCAGCAGCAGCAGTAGTAGTAGTAGTAGCAGTAATGTAGACTTTCCGTCTGCCGCACCCATCGAAGGAGACGTATTTACTACATTCGCACCTAGTATTGCTTCGAATCTGATCAATACCGTTGCACCAACAGTAGCAGCAGCAATTGCTGGTTCTTTGAACAATAATACAACCCCCTCAACAACAACTATCAACAACATTACCGACGGAATAATTGCTACCATATTTCCTACCGATGCTCCAACAGCATCATCGTCGTTTCTTGTGAACGAAACAACCACTCCTAATACTACAAGTTTTGGATCAAGTGAACTTGGTGAACAAACTAAAGCATATTTCAAAAGTCCAGGCTTTGCTGTTGCAATGATTGTTAATATATCAATATTTTTTGCATTTACAGGTCTACTGAAATTATATCATGCTGTTCGTGATGATTTGAAATGGTGTCGTCCGTGGCCGAAATTCCTAACAATTAAGGCTGTTGTATTCTTAACATTCTGGCAGGGATTAGCAATAACTTTATGGTTGGTATTTACAAGTGATCCTGATGAAAAGGAGGATGTCACATTACAGGCGCGGAAATACCAAAATCTTATAATTTGTTTAGAAATGCTCCTAGTTGCTATTAGTCAATGGGTGAGTAAACTGCAGTAGTGATGGTACAGAGATGAATTGGAGTTTTATGCTGTTGTATCTTTAGAAATGCTGCTACCATCACCATCTATCGATGATGGTTTAATCATGGTTGCCTTTATCTTGTCCTATCTCTAATCATAATGCATTCAACTTTTCTTTCTGTTTGTTTACAATTTGTAGTGTGTATTTCCAGCAGATGGTAAGTTTTTATTTTATTTTCCTGTGAAAAGTTTCGTATGGAAAGCAAAGCGAAGTGCACAAGTTTAGTTTACATGTAAGCATTTTACACTTTTCTTCGCTAATAATGTGCTTGTGTCTCCAATTTTTCTGTCCTGCTTGTTTGTCTAATTTGTTTCCATAAACAATGATATGGCTTAGAATGGGAACCTAATTATCAACCCCGCCAGATGCATACACCTGGACTAGGAATCACAGATTTTGTATCTGACGTGAGCCAAATTGTGAAAAATCGGAGTGGCGTAGTCGTAAGGGACGAAAACGCAACAGTCGAAAGAAAAACAGTCCAAGAAACAATCCCAATGATACCGGTCTATACTATCACCAGGAACAGCATCCGGCATGTCTCAGCTATATGATACTAGGGGTACTATTGATAGCAGCTATGATGATAGCAGCAACAATGAAGATGATGACGAGTACCCAATACAAGAGGAAATGAGTGACGCCAACCCTTGTTATGATGACAATAGAACAGTAAGATTTACAAACAACCAGCCAACCTACAATAATAGTGTTGGTCGACAACGAATAATGTCCGATGATACTGATGGTACTGGCGAAAAGCTGACAACGAGGATTCTGATGGTATGGAACTACTTTAAACATTGTGTTAGTAGTAGGTTATACAATAATTTTTCAACTTTCGACAACTAACTGGGCTTGATCATCAAGAATAAAGGGAATAGTTACTATTCAAAAATAATTGATGAAGATTATCAAAATCAGAATATTAAAAAAGACGACTTTCATATATAGAAAACATTATAGGGCACGTAAACTAGCTAGTAGGTCTAGTGTACAGGCATGGCGTTCGCTACTATTATGCGAGTATACAATATTATTTTATCTTGATTCAAACAAATTTCATTTATTATTATTATGCTTTCTTTGAAAAATCTTTAATAAGTGACCCAATAGGGAACTGCACACACAACATGGCGTTCTCTCTCTCTCTCTATCATTTCCAAAAAAGGTAACGACATGGTTATTGGTAAAAGACTACATTTTTTGTTTCAAGCTTTATTTGGAGAACATATTCTTGAATTTATCAGAAAAGCTTCCATTCGGGTTCGCTTTTTGTTTGTCAACATCAGGGACAAGTAAGTCTTCGGGATTGACGGTAGGTCTGAAACCTTCAGGGAACATCGAATCTTGAGAGATTAATTCGCATTCAGTAGGCGACGCGCAGTATACCTCCTTAATAATTTCACTGAATTTAACCCAACGATTTTCAGCGGCTGACTTATCGGCAGCAATAGCCATAACAAGTGCAATAAGACCATCGGTACCGGTACATGGGACGGGTGTGTCATTAACAAGTGAATTACAGAAGGCAACGGTTTCTGTAACGTATGCCTCGTTGTAACGGCTTAAGAAAAAGTCAAAGGGCATGTCAGCATTTCCTGTGTAATCCTTCTTGTAAATTTTAGCAGTGTTGGGGTATACGTTATCGGTTTGGATCATTCCCTTTGTACCTAAAACTTCTGCACGTTGATCGTACCCGAACGATGATTGACGACAGACATCGATCATAGCTTGGACACCATTTGGATAACGAACGATACACGATGCAGTGTCGTATTTTTCGGATCCTTCGAAATCCTTAATAGACATATCGATGTGTGTAGAACCAATAGCTAAGATATCGATAGGATCACTACCCGCCAAGAAACGTGTCATATCAAGATCGTGGACGGCCATATCGGTAAAGATACCACCACCACCCTTCACGTAGCTAGCCGGTGGTGCTGAAGGGTCTCGGGAACACAATTTGATCTATTATTATTATCAATAATAGTAAGTTATTCGATTTAGATCATTAAAAAATAATTGCATTTTTATAAATTAGAGAAAAAGAAGAACATCAACAGATGAAATACAATATTGTGATAACGAGTATTAACACACACACGCTCAAAAAATTTGACATACCATAATCGGATCACCAACTTCATTGTTTTCAACAGCCTGCTTAACACGTTCAAAATTTTGATCGAATCGTCGTTGTAATCCAATCATAAGTTTCACACCAGCCTCATTACATGCATTAATCGCCTCAACAGTTTCAGCTAAATCAGTTGCGATTGGTTTTTCGCAAAAAACATGTTTATTGTTCGCAGCACAAGCCTTGATTTGATCGGCATGGAACTGGGATGGTGAACAAATCCAAACAGCATCAACTTCAGGATCAGTAATAACATCCATAGCATCATCAGAAAATTTAGGAATGTTGTATTGAGCGGCAGCTGCCTCGGCTTTGGACACTGTTGGATTTGATACGATGATAGGAACAACACCAGGTGCCTTCGTAATAGCTTCTAAATGAACTAAACCGATACGACCCATACCAATAACACCAACCTTCACCAACTTTTTTCCATCAGTGACTTCTACATTCATAGAAAGCGTCGATTTGGATGCAGGACGGAACGAACTCATACTCTGTGTGAAAGAGAAGGCAGTTACACCATCTTGCGCCCCTTGCAAGAGAGATGAAACTCCTAGTGATAGAATAGCGGCTACAAACTTCATCGTACTGTGTATAATATTATAATATATATCTTCTTGTTGTTGCTATTATAATGAGTGTCTATTATTGGCGTCTTATCTGCAGTACTACAGCTGTCAAGTATTCAAATAAAAGAGTCCTTTCGGATGGATACCGGCGAAAAGAGGGGAGAAAACATATGGTTTTAACAATTTCTCGCACGTCATCACCTAAGATCGCAAAAAGCGAACCGGAAGAAGCGTGACTCAAGACTCGTGACAAAAGCAATGCCGTGTGTCTTACATACATACTACTAGTAGTACTGTAGTAGACAAAAATGCCAATAAAATTACGGAGGCAAAACGTGCGTGACTTACGTCCTATTAGTCCCACAATAGCCCGTGGATATGCTTTGGTCGCGCTTCAAGAAAGCAGAAGAAAATAAAGGGGTGGATTTGATAGGACTGGGGGAAACCAAAAAACAATTCAACTTTTACTACTGTATGTAGATACTAGATGCTTGTACCGTAGGGATGAGAAACAGTGAACTTACCCCCACATCTCATGCTGGTATGTTGGCTTGGTTGGGTACAATATAATTGTCTCTTTGTTGATTGGGAATTACAAGAAGAAGACAGCTTATATTTCAGAGACAGCTTATGTTGATCACCTTTCAAAAAAAAAATGAACAAAAGTTCTTCATGACTCACTCGGCTAGGAGAGGAGACAAAGGAGACAAAACCTCACTTTCATGTGAGAGATTAGAATTAAATTTTCCAACAAACTTGACACAACAATTTTCAGGCTTACTCCAGTTTTTTCCCTATTTTTTTTAATAATGGCAATAATTACTACTATTAGTTTTTCATGGCATGGAAACAGATGTGTGTATCATTCTGAAAACAATGCTGTGAAATCTTTGGAAAAGTAACCTAACATTAGGATTCACTGTCAGTGCATTAGGAGGACATTCTTGTTCCCCAAATTGGATGGCAATTTCTATAAACAAAACAATAAATTCATAGCATGACTCTATGTCACATTGATACAGACACTTCAACCATCATGAGCTGACCACCCTTGATTGTCTTGAGGATCCATTTTTTATTGCATACTCTCACTCGTACTTGGCGTGCACCACTATGTGTCTAAGTAATTTACATGTAAATGGACATGACACCACAATAATAATATTGTTGCTGTTGTTGTTGTTGTCATCAGCCAGGTAAAAGTGCACCAACAAAAGAACTTTAACACTCAGTTTGAGTTGGTGTAATCATCTATGTCAGGATGCATTTTCTCAGTAATTCTTCCTACACATTGTTTTGTTATTTTTTATTTATTTTAAGTTCACTGCTAGCAATCAGTCAATAGATATTGATCCTATTTATTGTTATTGATTCCGTAGATAATAGTTATAACTGGTGTTAATATGGGTACAAAGCTTAAGATACTGGGCAGTACCTTGTGGACGTAATACATTCTTTTGAGGAGATTGTCTTCCCAAGTTAATCTTGTAGCTTCTACTACGCCAGGACGCACATTTGATAGCAATATACAAGCAGGAGAGAAATTACACAAATAAGTCTAAAAGTAACACTAATAGCAACACAAGCGGGGATATCATGCTGTGATGTTGATTTGCAGTTCACAAGCCAACCAACAAAACAAGGGACGGTATTGTCCAGAGCATGCTCCGATCGATTGAAAAGCTCAGTTGTGGCAAGAACGACAATAGTTTAAATATATAGAATGCAACTAATTATTTTTACTGGTACAACTATCGTATATTCCCATCATACTTTCCACCACTCTTTCTGTTTATTTTAAGAAATGTGCGGCAACGATTCGGCGTTGGATTTTCCCGGTGGGAGTTTTTGGAAGCTTAGTATCAAAGAACACCCGTACTGGAATTTTGAACTTGATTAATTTATCAACCAAGAACTCCTGTAATTCTTTTTCGTCGAGTTTGCATCCTTCCTTGAGAACAATTGCCGCCGCCACTACCTCGCCATATATATCATCGGGCATGCTAAAACTAACAGCTTCTGCTACAAATGAGTGACCCAACATAGCCGCATCAACTTCTAATGGACTAATTTTTTCTCCTGGAGATTATTTTGTGTTTTGGATTGTCAACGAATGAATGAAAATGAGAGAAGAGGAAAGAGTTCGCCGTTATGTTAGATTTCTTCGTAATTTGAAAGCAAAAAGCGCACCCAAATAACTATTCTTACTACGGTATGTATACGGAATTAAAAACATGAAAAACAAATAATGATTTCTACTCATTAACTTACCGGCTCGATTGATAAGCTCCTTAATACGTCCCGTGAGTTGCAAATATCCATCGGCATCCAATATACCCTGATCTCCAGTATGGAACCATCCCCCAGCGAAAGCTTCTTCGTTAATCTTCTCGGAATTCGCTCCTATGTACCCCTTCGTAACATTATTTCCGCGGATACACACTTCTCCTTCCGTATCAGGTTCAGTCACGACTACATTGGTTTTGTCTAATATAGCAACATCGACTCCTGTTCCCTTCCCAACTGTTCCTGGTTTACGCTGTCCTTCTATAGGATTGGAACACATTTGATGAGAGGCTTCTGTCATGGCATATGCTTCCACACATGGCGCATGGAACTTAGATTCGATTTCCTTCAATATGGATGGTGCCAACGCGGAGGAGCAACTCCTTACAAATCGGAACTTTGGAGGATTTTCCGAGGGATAATCTTTTTCGTATCGAAGCAGTAATAATTGATAAATTGTTGGTACGCATGTGACCCAAGTGGCGTTTCCTACGGTAGCATTGTGCCAAAAGAGCGAAGCTGAAAATTTCGGTTGTGGGGGGAGAATTACACTCCCTCCAGTTGCCAAAGTTGATAGTAACGCAGACATGAGTCCATGTACGTGAAACAATGGCATGATTAAAAGGACGGTATCGTTCGGTGTCAATGAATATGTTCGAGATATGTTATCCATACTAGTCAATAAGTTCGTGTGTGTCAATGGGACACCCTACACCAAATGAAAAGGAAGGGCATTGTGTTGAGTAGAAGTTGGGTCGAAATAGGAATAATAAGGCAGTCTTCCTTCTTTACTTTGCATACCTTAGGTCTAGCGGTTGTTCCACTTGTATGCAAAAACAGTGCGATATCGTCAGGATCGGGGGCGAACGTCAATTTGACTTTTTTTGTTTCCGAACTCTCGACCCCATCGTCATCATCTTCTACCGTTTCTGCTTCTTCTCCATTGTCCTTGCGTACAATTTTTACTGAACCACCACCGCCACCACGACTACTATCAGCGGTCCATACAACCGTATAAACGGGTATACTTAAATCTTTCGCTGCCGCTTCAGCTTCTGGTAAACCTTCCTTTGGTACTAAAACACATTTTGATTCATTATCTTCCATGTAAAATTTGTATTCCTTTTCAGTATAATTAGGATTAAGTGGTGCCGAAACAGCTCTTATCCATGGTACTGCTAAAAAAGATAGCACAAATTCAACAGAATTCGGGATAGGAATAGCAATTACATCACCCTTGTCAACTCCAACAATATTAGTCAACAAGGTTGCCGTATCTTCTATCAAATCATGAAGTTGTCCATAGGTGATACTGTTGTTCAGTCCATTAGACTTATCTTTGCTAGGGATCTTGATAGCAATTGCGTTTTTTGAATGATTAACATTCGGTAATCCTCGAAGAGTAGTTACGTTTTCGATGTAGCAAGTTTCCATTGTTATGAATTATGATGATATGATAGTCGTTTTATTGTCTGGATCTTTGGACCTTTGGATATCTGGTTGCGTCTTGTGTCTTGTCGAAACCTCTATTATGGTCAGTTAATCTCTAATTTTAGTGTTTTGAATTTGCGTCTATATGGGCTTGTGGGCTTGATGTCTAATGAGTAGATGCGTTACTTGTAGTCCCAGATCAGATTATGTGAACAGAGCGATGTTACATTGTGCTTGTGCATCTTTTTGTTTATTGCTTCACGACTGCTTACATACCGGATATAATCGTTTTTGATCAAATCTAACAAAATATCTTCAATCTTGCATAATACCTAATTAATACCGTATGCGAAGGCAGTATATCACGTCATAGATTTATTGCGCGCCATCTTGAGTTTTTCGGTGAAAAAGAAAGATCTTCGTCAATCGTGCGTTCTAGTACATCAGTAGTGCTAATATTACGTTACAATATATATTTCATTATAACTTTCACAATAATTAATTAAAACAAACCTCAAAACTTGACCCCTATTGTTTTCTATTTCCAGCACTACTCAGCTGGATATTCCAGAGTAACAATGTCTACTAGCAACGAATCCACGACAAACAATAGAAGGCAGAAGCATAATAGTAATACTTCGTACAACGTGTTAATATTGGGTGCTTCATATGGCTCATTATTGTCGACTAAATTACTCTTAGCCGGTCACGATGTTACTCTCATTTGTCGTGAGGGTACCGCGAATGTATTTAACGAAAATAGATCGATCGTGCGGATGCCAATAAAGGGACGAAACGATCGAATCGAACTGAAATCATCACCGCGTGCTCGTTCTCCTGATGATATTACTTTTGCAAAAAAATCATCGAACGACGGAAGTAAAGACAGTAGTAATATCTATGATTTGGTCGTTCTAGCGATGCAAGAACCTCAATATAGTGCGCCCGATGTTCGAAGATTAGTACAGCGAGTTGCTATTGCTAAAATTCCCGTCATGGCCCTTACCAACATGCCACTTCTTCCGTTTCTAGCACGAATTCCGGGACTCGAAAGATTTATGGTTGGACCATCATCTTCGAGGGAACAAAACGACGACAACGTATCAACAATACGCGAAAAGATCCGATCGTGTTATACAGATCCTGAGCTTTGGGATGAATTTATGAAAAATTCTGGGGATATTGGGCTATTTACCTCATGCTCACCTGATCCACAAGCATACCGTCCCACTGGAGAATCACCAAATGTTTTAGACGTAAGACTACCAACCAACTTTAAGGCTGCAAGGTTTACATCCGAACAACATACAACAATGTTACGTGAAATGGAACGTGATATACAAGGGATACGATATACGGACGAAGGAAATAAAAATACTATCGAATTACCCGTCAAATTACGCATACACGATTCAATTTTCGTTCCCACTGCTAAGTGGGCAATGCTACTTGCTGGGAATTACAGATGCATCGAAACGAATGAAATGATTATTTCAATTCGTGAGGCAGTTACTCGTGACGTTGAAGTGAGTCGACGTGTGTATAATTACGTTGTTAAATTATGTGTTAATTTAGGAGGAAAATCAGAAGACTTTGTTCCATTTGATAAATATCTGAAGGCAGCTGAATCATTAAAAAGTCCATCATCAGTGGCAAGAGAAATTGCTAGTGGAGCTACCAATATCGAACGTGTCGATAAGATAGTTGCCTTGATTGGAACTATTCAACAACGAGAACGACGACGACACGACAACGTAAGGAGATGAGATGTCAACAACAATCAAATTCACAAAAACAGGAAGATGATAGATCAAAAGTACTAGTTGAAAATGATCCAACGAATGATGATGATGATGATGATGACGACGATGACGACGATGAAAATCATTAGAGATAATCGAAATATTGTTAGAACTGTAGACGACTGGTTGGAGAAGAACAGAACAAAAAAGGTGCAAAACTTCTGAAAGAACTGACAACGGCGCTAACGGCGATTTGAAGCTAGCCACACAGGATAAATTTACCTCGTCCTATTTATAAGTACGAGAAAATGTTACGAGACTGATGCATGCCTTTGTGTTAAATTTTTATGATTTTAGTTTTTCCGCCCCGCCCTCTAGGTATATATTGATGTGTATACTTCTTAGATACCATCATCATCGTCGTCGTAGTCATCTCCGCCACCTTGGCCCTTCACGGAATCTTGATTGTAGTACATTTCTAGCACCTGATCACTATTCGTGGCCTGTGAGGGTTTCTTGTCCTCTCGAATTCGTTCGAATCTGGGAAAACGCAAGCCGATTCCACGACCCTCTTCCAGTTTCCCAAGAGCACCTCGATGAGTCGAAGATTTAGATAAGTCTGCTGCCTTAATTTCCCACACTTGAACAGAATCAAACCACACATCAGGTTCGAGAGACTTGGCGACGTTGTACGACGATGACTTGCCGCCCTCTAATTTGTGTTCATTGAGGGAAGCTGACAACGACTTTAAATCCTCATCAGAAAAACCTGTACCTATTTTGCATACACTTTGAAATTCTTCCGTTTCTTCATCGTAACAACCCAACAGATAGGCACCATATACCCCGGTACGCTTTCCACGTCCAAAATAAGCTCCTAATGGGACTAAGTCAAAACTATCCCCACATCCATCAAGGTAATCCTTTTTCAGTTTCAACCAGTTAAGACTACGTCGGGAAGGTTCGTAGATGTCCACTATCGTCTTTACCATGAGACCCTCGCATTGACCCTTTACGGCAGCATCTAAGAAATTTTCGAGTTCGATAGTATCCCCATCTTCTACGGCGTCAAGAGACTTAGCAAATTGAAATTTACCCTCTACCGGTGCAAAATGTTTGTGTAACAAACGTCGACGTTCCTTGAACGATTTGCATAACAACGATTTCCCGTTCAAGTACATCAAATCAAAGGCTTGGACAATAACTTGTACTGTTGCAGATTCCCCCGATTCTTGCGTCTTTTTACGTGTTGATAAAATTTGGAATGGTACTAGATGCCCCTTTACACGATCGAATGCAACAACTTCTGTATCCAAAACATAGGAATCGACCGGACGGCCTGTAAATTCACCATCACCATCATCATCGTCGTCGTCGTCTTTCTTCTCCTTTTTTTCTTCCTTTTGGTTCGCAATTGCAGCTTCGGCTGCCTCTTGAACGTAATTGGATACCTCTGGATACTTGTTGGAAGTTTCCAGCAAGTTACGAGAAAAGACCTTCAGGGTACCGTCGGGTGTTTTATGGATCTGAGCCCGTTCTCCATCGTACTTGTATTCACATGTAAATTCTTGTCCATTCAAACGTTTCAAAACTTCTTGAATGGATTTAGTCGGTTTCGCCAACATCGGTTCGACAGGAATACCCGGTTGAAATTGACAAGCCTCGTTCAACTTTACTAACGGAACCTTCAAAGCAGCATCCAATAATGCATCATAGGATGGTACTTCCGAATATACCTTTCGAATCATGTTTGCATGAGCCTCTAATGTCTTTTCGACAGTCAAAGATTCGTCCATCATGGCCTTCACAATAGGATCTTCGTTGCTGTTGTCGTCACCATCGTCTTTTTTCCTCCTCCTCCTCCTCATCGTTATTGGTCATCGGTTTACCATCATCGTCGACTTGAACAGTGGACGGAATAGTCATCGTCAAGGCATGTGCTAACGCAACAAGAACGGTCGATTGAGCTAGTCCGATACGTAGTTTGCCCTGTAATCCTCGAATAATAAATTTCGTTTCCGTCGAATCTTGGACACCCACTAACAGTTTTTTGATGATATCTACCTTCCATTTTCCGGAAGACGATCCAGAAATAGCAGCAATTTCTCGAAATGCACCAATCACTCGAACCAATGTCAATGGTTTCGGCTTGGCAGCAAATCCCAGTGTACGTTGTTTGGACTTGCAGGATCGTGCCACAAGTCCTAAGTCTCCCAATTTTTGGACAGAATCTTTGACAGTTGCCTTATTGGATCCGTATGCTTCTGAAATAGCCTTAATCAATAATGTATCACCGATCCCCAGTTCGACACACTCATAGGCAGGTGCCACAGTATTACTGGCAAGATACACAGCAGAATTTAAATCAGCAGGTGTGCCAAATTTAATAATTCGACGAAAGAATTTTGTCATCAACGCTTGGATTTCTAGTCGTTTAGAGGTACCTTCAATTTCTTCTAACACTTCCACCAAATCTTTATATTGAACCACGCTGTTATCCTCCGGCTCTGTTTGATTTTTTCAATGCCTTTTTTGACAGCAGGCTTCTTCGTAGGAGGTGAAAATCCACCCTCTATTTCAATATCGACCTTGTAAGCCTTTGCTATCTTCTTAGCGCGTCGTACAAGTTTTCGTCGTCCTGGTGTGTCTTCTCCTCCCTCCTTCTCCACAACGGCTTCTTTATCGTCGTCGTCGATCTCCTCCTCCTTGGCCTTGGCGGTATTAGTTTCCTCTAGTTCTGGTTGGGTTACAGGTGTTTTTGCTTTTGCTTTTGGGTTTGCAAATAATGATGACGAAGAAACTTTAGCTTTTTCTTCCTTTTCTGTCTTCTTTTCATCTTCCTTTTTTACAGCGGATTTCTTCGACGATAATGATTCTTCCTTTTTCACAACAGGGTTTGGTTTTGGTTTTGGTTTGACAGACGATGAGGATGATAATGAGGATGATGATGACTCAATTTTAACCGTGCTTTTAGTATTTTGGATTCTTTGTCGTCGGTAGCATCTTCCATGACCTCGTCGTTATCGTTATCGTTATCGTCGTCGCTGTCGTCCAGAATCACACGACGTTTGGATGCTTTGCTTTTGACTTCGTCGGGAGAATCTCTTTTCTTGTTGGATGATTTATATTGGTTTTTGTGTTTTAAGAACGTCATCATTATCCTCGTCCTCGTCATCGTCGTCGTCGTCGGTGGAAGCAGGATTTTCTTGTTCTTGTTCTTCGTCGTTATTTTTGATACCGTTATCATCGTTCTCTTTCTCTCTATTAGTATCCGTTTTGAAAAAGGATGTTAAGGACTTCTGTTTTTTATTTTTATTTTGAACTCCGAAAAACGAATCGAGATTCGATTGTTGTTTCGGCATTGTTATATATAGAATGTAATAGAAAACAGTTCAGTACGAACGTGTAATAACAAAAAAAGGAGAGACGAATTGTAATCGATGGGAATGTTGAGGTACAGGTAAAGCCGAGCCAGTGTTGATCAATGAGCAATTTGAGAATGAAATTTGAGCAATGCAGTGTCAAATGTCAAATCAAATAAATGATTGATGCTTTTGTGCTTTTTGTTATTATTCGGCGCTGGTAGAAAATTAAAAATGTAGCATTTTTTGCTTTGTGTACAAGCAAGGGCGGGCATCCCGCGCGAGCAACGCCTACAGTAGACATGCCGCGAAACTGGCGCGGACTTTTTTTCCACTTCCTCCGGAATTTTTGAGATAAAGTGATCGAAAAATCTTGAGAACAAAGAATAAGAAGTAACAAACTTGCTATTGTTTTTGTACGCAGTATGATAATGTACAGCAACATCAACATGATGATATCAATACAGTGGAGTCGTGTCGGAAGAAAGGTTAATACAGTGGAGTCGTGTCGGACGAAAGGTTAATATAACAGCCGAGTAATAGAGGCTAAACGATATGAGCAAAGGATCAAGGATCGACAGCGTTCTAATCTTATAATTCACACTACCTGGTACCACCAAACTGTTCATAAAATAATAAATTTAATATATTGAATAATATATCATGACCGGTTATATCACAAAGCCCCCTGGGCAGGTAAATGCAAGTTTAATTGAATTTCTTCCTGAATTGGAATCAGAATATTCAAAGTATCCCATGAAACACGAACGATGGTTACAGCCGAATGAACAGGGACCAAAAGGAGAACCATGTTTTGTCGCAGCAACAACAACAACAGAAGCAGAAGAAGAAACAACAGTGAAGAAGGATTATACCTTTTGTAAAAAAGGTCCTAATGGGACAGGATATTATTCTTTAATGTGTCGTATATCATATATAAACTTACACAATCGGATTGGAAGTGTAGCACCGACTGGATGTGGTGGTGGATGTCCCTGCTTTGCTAGTCAAGCAAATAGAGAGGAACATGATCGATACGATGATTGTAAAAGGGTGATATTTATGAGAAGCGTTTGTAGTGTACCAAATGATAAGAAGGCATCGAACCATGTTATCAACAGTGCCACCGCAATGTCTAATGCTCCGATGTGATGATTGGTTAATAATGGAATTAAAAATGAACAATTAGTGTTGAATGCTGCTGTTTTTCAAATCTAATTTAATTTAATTTAAACTAAACTAAACTACAATATAATGAGACGATTACTTTCGATAACAACATATACGGTACGAAAAAGAAAAGTTTTTTCTCAGCGGTTCACGTGTTATGTTAAACCAATCTTCTAAATAATACCTGGATCGGAGAAAAAAAGTTTTCTATACTACTATTTGTTATTTGAAGTTAAACGCAAGCATACTTGCTATGTTCATAAATCTTCGAATCAGATGCTTATTTTTGTGTATATAATATTGTTACAACCGTCCTAGCACCGGCATAAAGAATATAAAAGTAGATTATAAATAATAAAAATGGCATCATACAGTACATAGCAATTGAACGTAAAAGGATGGAAGACACATAAAAATTACATGCTCTATGACATTCATTCGCACTTCCACATAATATTCCATAGGACCAAATTCAATCCACTACACACCTTGCTGTTTTTGTTTTTATCGATTAGAGCAGTATCCCAATGGAATGAATTGTTCTTGTTATAATAAGCTCTATACATATTCTTGGTTCCAGGTTTGCTCATTCTTTGTAACCTTTCGTACGACACGACTCCACTGTATTGATGTCATCATGTTGATGTTGCCGTACATCAAAATAGCACCTCATGATTTAATGTTCTCTATTCCCAAAGCACCCCTTTTGTGTAGTAGTAGTAGTAGTATTTGTATTGCATCCTTTTCGGTGGATCACCGATAGATGTGCCTAGATAAATTATGCTATCTGTCCGGTACTTTTACGTGTATTATAACAGGTTCTGCAACTGGATTCTCCTTGTCTTGAGCAGGTGGAGCTGGACTCTCCTCGTCTTGTGTTGATTCCACGACCCTGCTGGTGCCGCTGACCAATCTTCATTTGCTCCCCAGAAGTCTTTCGCCCAAATTGCACGAGTCCTGGCATCATGCATCCACCAACAAGGACACCAAAGATGGTGCAGCAAAAAGCACCGTACAGGCACTTTGTTGCTATTGCATCACTGCAGCGATTCCTTGGGCAGGACAAAATATCAGTGCTAGTCAAGATGAAATTTATCAAAAGGATCACTGACTAACGGTCAACAATGCCAACAGCAATGTGCGAGAAAATAGCTTCCACGGACTCCATACGAGCGTATAAAGAGCACGATATAAGACAACCAATCGCTCGGACGGCAATGGAAATATTCCTGGGAGTGCTCCCATCATAGATATCCGCTCCCACGGAAAAGGATTTATTATAGTATATTTCAATCAGTGGTAAATAGCAGGCCATAAATACTAGTACTGTCGCCGCTAAAGGCATCAACACAATTAGATGCCTTTATTAATATAATTATAATTGTTGACGAAACAAGCGAAAGCGTCGTGAGATATGTGTCCTACGGTACTGAAGCATGGCGGAATTTATGGATGAAAACTATTGCAACGTGTTTGCACTTACATTACTAACAAAAGGATACTATATAGGCATCTTTTCTCGATTCGGTCCATTGCGTTATTTTTGGTGCTGGCAATATAGTAGGAGAGATGAAGGACGATAGCCTCGTCTTCTTTGAATCTATGAATACTGTACGACTCCACTTATTTATGTCATCATGTTGATGTTGCTGTACATCATCATACTGCGTACAAAAACAATAGCAAGTTGTTACGACTCCTGTTCTTATTCTTGTTCTTAAGTTAGCTAGCTAAGCTGCACTCTCGTAAAATGCAGCTAAACCAATTGCGAAAAATTGCAGATGAAGCTAGTTAAGTCCTAATTAGGGTACACGACTGAATTTGGAGTCAGTAAATGACGTCATAACCAACGCATAATGGCTGATGTAGTGTTCTTGTCATCATAATAATCAGTGTCGTCGTTTTTGGGTTGTTCTTTCTGTCACATAAAATAGAAAACAGATATTGTACACTCACCAACACCAACTGCTACACTACGTACATCCCAGGCATTGAGGAGAACTGAACCGACAAACAATTTATCCATAAAAAAGTTCATACCAAACATCATCGATTCAATGGTTTCTTCTTCGCTTCTATTACTGACTCTATTCTCGCTGGTGGATCATGGGAATTCCTTCCACAGCCCAGCCGTGATCCGACAAACGATATCTTCCTCTCGTCTGTCGGCGTCGTCCGTTTCTGACTCTAGTGCTATGATGAAGGATATGAGAGATCAACTGAATGAAAACGATGATGCGCGAATGGTGATGGACGCACTTCGTGGTAAAAATCTGAACGATGATGATAGTGCGGTAGAAGGGTTGGAAATGCGGTTGGTCGACATTGGTGGAATTGACGATACCGATCCCAAATCTGGTCTACCATATGAATACGATCCAATCATCCTCCAAAATTTCTTCCGAAGCCGTCCATTGAGCATTCTACAAAGAATATTCCAGCTGACAAGTGTTGGTGGAGGCTTGGCATTGAAACTTGGACTGGACTCGTTGTTTAACCGAATGAAGGACAATCCTGATTTAGAAATCCAACGCGCGGGAGAATTAAGAGACATTATCACATCATTGGGTCCATTTTATATTAAAATCGGACAGGCTTTATCAATCCGTCCCGATATTCTCTCACCTCGATCGATGGTCGAATTACAAAAGCTGTGCGATAAAGTCCCTTGTTATGATTCGAAAATAGCATTCGCGACAATAGAAAGAGAATTAGGCAAACCTGTGAATGAAGTCTTTAGTGAAATCACTCCGGAGCCGGTTGCGGCTGCCTCTCTTGGACAGGTTTACAAAGCAACATTAAGATCAAGTGGAGATACTGTTGCCGTGAAGGTACAACGACCGGCCGTATTAGAAACAGTTTCGTTAGATCTATTCTTAGCTCGGGAAATTGGTTTGATTGTACGTAATTTCCCGCAAATTTCAGATCGAATTGACGTTGTTAGTTTACTCGACGAATTTGCCTTTCGATTCTACCAGGAACTCGACTATAATTTAGAATGTGAGAATGGTATCCGTATCGCAGAAGATATGAAGGTACTACCCATGGTGGTTATTCCAGAATGTTATCCAGATTTTACCTCCCGACGCGTTCATGTAGCGGAATGGATCGATGGAGAGAAACTTAGTCAAAGCAAGGCAGATGACGTGGGAGCTTTAGTCAATTTGGGAGTTATTACTTACATGACTCAGCTTTTAGAAAAAGGATTTTTTCATGCTGGTACGTAATTTTGGAATATTTTTTCTATTTTATTTTACTCGATTTTATGTATTGTACCAATATACTCACCGGCTCAACTTTTGTCTTGTTCATTTTTTACATCTCTTTTTTGATGAATCAGATCCACATCCGGGAAATATGTTGCGTACTACTGATGGTAAACTCGCTATCTTAGATTTTGGATTAATGACAGAGGTTACAGACAATCAACGTTACGGTATGGTGGAGGCCATTGCGCATTTAATTAATCGTGATTACACAGAGATTGGTCAGGACTTTATCAATCTGGATTTTATCCCAGAGGGAACTGATACGACACCGATCATTCCTGCCCTCACCACCGTTTTTGACGTTGCATTGGCAGGAGGAGGTGCGAAATCGATCAATTTCCAAGAATTGGCAGCGGACTTGGCCGTGATAACCTATGAATTTCCCTTTCGCATTCCTCCATACTTTGCTCTAGTTATTCGTGCTATTTCTGTATTGGAAGGAATCGCGCTCGTCGGTAATCCAGAATTTGCTATCATCGATGAGGCTTATCCTTATATCGCTCGACGATTGTTGACGGACGACTCACCACGCTTACGTGCTGCACTACGATACATGGTGTATGGACCAGAGGGACAGTTTGACGCTGAACGACTGATCGACCTTTTGGAGGCATTGGAAAAGTTTAAGGCCATTAGGGACGATGGTGACGGTTCAGCGTATAAAGTTGATGGAGTTCGAGGTAACAGAGATTTGGGAAGAGCCGGCGATTTTGTCGGAACGCAAGTCGTAGATACGTCGGATCGAGATACAGATATCGATGGGGGACGATTTCGAGTATCCACTCCAACCAACACCGATAGCGAACTTAAGGGGCAAACCGAAGAGGACCGAGAAACAGTACGTGAAGGACTTAAGTTTTTCTTCAGTGAAGAAGGAGAACCTTTCCGAGAGTTTCTGTTAGAAGAAATCGTGACGGTTGTCGATGCATCTAGCCGAGAAGCGACGCAAGAGCTCATTCGACGGGTAGGTCTATCTAATATTCCAACACCTTCTTTGTTTAAAGCATTGAACCCAAAATTGAGTGATAATGACAAAAGGATGGTCGGTCAAATCACGAAACTTGTGCAATTCTTTGCTGGAGATTACGATGGAGCTATCGGAGAAAATAACAGCAATAAACCTGGTAATGGGGGTGGCGATACGACCGCACGGCTGAGAGAACTGATACCTGTTGTACGGGAATATCGTGGACCGCTATCTGAATACGGTAAACTCCTTATCGCTCGATTAACAGAAAAGAGTCTCCAAAGAAGTCTCAACTGGGCCAGTGAACGGCTCACTCGGGACCTCAGCGAACGACTTATTCGGGGACCTCGAGCTGCTCCTCCAAGACTGTTACAAAGATAGAGGTAGAGAAACAACACAATTACAACCAACACAATGCACAGATTTTTGTAACGCTTTTTATTAAATCATATATTCCTATAGACAAAAAAAACTTTATTTGATTGCTTTGTTGGGTTGCTTCTGCATCATATTTTCTTTTTAAAATACGAAATAACCATATGCATTGATCAGAGCTTACTCTCCAATAAAAAGAGGCCCTCACTACATGAGATTTTAATCCAATTTCCTGTATGTGTATCCTTTTGATCTTTCACTGCGTATCAGTTCGTAGCAATTCGTATCCGATCGAAGATGATTGATTTGGATGAATTCTATTAGCGGTACTAACTGGGTTGCCTTGTGTCATACAAAGCCTGATGACAGTGACGCATTCGTGTTGTTATTGTTTGTTTGTTATTTTCTTTCATCCAAAATAAGAATTCCATTTGACCTTGCGAAATGAATTTTCCATTAGATAATCACAAACTCGTCAATTGGATGGATAATAAGGGGTATACTTCCAAGACCAACAAACGTAGGCATCCACGTACTAATAGCTACAGGTACTGCCATTGGACTACGACTCACAGCGAAACGAGATGCCTTCACAATTTGATGGATGGCCAATCCAGGGAGACAAACACTTGCTAAAGATTGCCATAGTAATGTATCTACTGTAGAAACAACTGCATCTGCTTTTGCTGTTTTTGGAGTATCATCTCTAGCAAATTCGTATGCTTTTTTCCCTGATGTTACGGCATCCGCGATACAATACCCGAAGGATATGACGTACGAAGGTGCGACGAAACGAGGGAATTGATACCGAAAACTTTCGCCGACCTCGTTACAATATCCGAGATATCTTACAGCACTATCTCTGAAAACGTTGTATTCTTCCTCAGTAGCTGTGTGATGCACGTTATGATCGTGGAGAATGATTTCCTCTGGATGGTGATGTTGGTTGTCGTCCTTTGGCGGTGGTGGCGAGGTAATATCCATGATGTTTTACAGTCGTATGTATTAGTGTGATTGCGTGTATTGAATTTTATTTTAAATGGACGTATTGCCTCTTTTAAATTGGTATTCTTAAAATCAATTTTGGTAAGCAACTAAGTATTATCCACCGCAGTGTCTCCTCGTCGTTGTATGATGTTCTTTGATGTGTGTGTGTGTGTGTGTGTGTGTGATGTAGGTACTGTAGGTCCTACGGTGGTATTTTTGCTGTTTTAATGAATGCGGCTATCATCATCTATTTTTTCTAAATTTATATTTATTGTATGTTAATACCTTGCCTGTTTTAGGCCGCGCGCCAGTACCAAGAAAGTACCATGCGCTAGTGCCGAGGGCGAAGCACGAGGAACTACGTGTCATGGTACTTTCTGGGTACTGGCATTAAAACTGAAGGCAATGAACGAAGTCGAAGACTGAGGTTATTGCATGAAGTTTTATAAGGAAAACTGAAGCCATCCCTTTTGGCTGAAGTTTTCCGTAAACGCGGCATAAATTGGGAAGGTATGAGCGTACCCGTCTTGTTACGGGTTTTTAGTGCGGTACCATACTAGTGTGAGTGATTTTCATTTTAGTAGCTCGTCCGACAGATAGGTGCGAATGACAAGACACGACAAAAAATCCAAAAATTGAATTAATCCACTAATACAAAGAGACAAATGATAATACTAAGTATGGAAATAGATAATGGATACATATATTGATGCCCTCGACATGTTTTTAAAGTCCTAAGACCAATACTTTATTTATTATTTCTATTCTTGCACATGTATCAATTTTTGTAATCCACCTCTTCTTAGTACTAATACACGATATTTCTTTATCTTGTATAGAACGGATCTTCTTTACATTTGTAGGTATTGGAGTATATGGCCTTAGCTATCTGTGGAGGTTCTCATTATTAAAATCCCTCTATCAATAAAGAAGATCTGACGAGGCGGGTGTTGCCGTAGAGGTGCTTAAAAGAGAAAAGTTTCGTTGTTGTCGTTACTTTTTTCGATTTGAATTTTTTTTAAATTTACGCGTATTATCGTGTAGAAATTATTAATTTTTTAAATTTCCTTATGTAGAGCTCATTTTTATACCAGTACCATGAATCAGTACCGAGGCCTATTTTTAGTACCAAGGCCTGTTTTTGGTACCAAGGCGAGTGAGCTTACAACGCGTATTATCGTGTAGAAATTATTAAAGGCTTATGTAATCACCCAGTACCTTGAAAGTACCTAGAATCACTGCGCTAGTCATGGTACCGCGCTAAAAACCCGTAACAGGACGGGTACTGAGTAACTTAGAATTTGAGAATCAATCGTGCGTATGCGCGCGGAGTTGGATAAAAGTGAAACGTAGGTATGCGGCATGACGCAACACAAAAGCTCCCACATTTGTTGGAAATATCCTCTGGACCTTTGATTCGATTCCTTCGCCACGCATCCTCCTTCGACTGGAATTGAATGTATGATAGAAACTATGAAAATTCACAATTCACGTCGTACAGTACTAGTAGAAAATACACGAAACCTACTGTACTCACGTCGACGACGAGTCCACGATTATCGACAACAAACTCGACTGCATTTTCAATTTTCAGCTTACAATATCTACCGTCATAAATTCCAAAACTCAACAAAGCAACTCAACTCCATAAAATAAGAATATCCAAATATGGCTGAAGTAAAACCAAAATTAGTCCTCGCCTACTCTGGTGGTCTCGACACATCTGTCATTTTGAAATGGTTGTGTGAAAAAGGATTCGACGTCATCGCATTCTGCGCGAACGTGGGTCAATACGAAGAAGATTTTTCTGCCGTGAAGGCGAAGGCACTGGCGGTCGGAGCATCACAATGTATTGTGACCGATCTACGCAGTGAATTCGTGACGGATTACGTCTTTGATTGTATCAAATCGAATGCGATCTATGAAGGCCGATACCTACTCGGTACGTCGATTGCACGACCATGTATCGCGAAGGAAATGATTCGAATTGCTACCCTCGAAGGTGCACAATACATCGCTCACGGTGCCACCGGGAAGGGGAATGATCAAGTTCGATTTGAAATGTGCGCCCAAGCACTGTCTCCTACTATCAAATGCGTTGCTCCATGGCGTGATGCGGAATTCATTGAATCCTTCAAGGGACGAAGTGATTTGTTGGCCTACTGTAATAAGCATGGCATCCCCGTGGATGCGAAGCCCAAGGCAAATTATTCCATCGATGAGAATCTGTTCCATACCTCGTATGAATCAGGTCAACTGGAAGATGCTGCCTGTGGACCAGAAGAAGAGATGTTCAAGATGACCGTCTCACCACAGGCTGCTCCTGATCAGTCAGAAACTGTCGTCATTGATTTCGTCAAGGGTGTTCCTACCAAGATTACCAATAAGACGGACGGAACTGTCAAGACTGATCCGTTAGAAATTTTCTTATACTGTAACACCATTGCTGGAAAGCATGGAATCGGTCGTATCGACATTGTCGAAAATCGATTTGTGGGTATCAAGTCTCGTGGAGTATACGAGACACCAGGCGGTACCTTGTTGCGAGAAGCTCACATGGATTTAGAAGGAATTTGTATGGACCGAGAAGTCAAGCGTATCACGGAGGGTATGTCCGCGGAATTTGCACGATTGTGTTATAATGGATTCTGGTTCGCACCGGAAATGGAATTGATCCGTCATTCTCTCGATTTTGGTCAACGTGATGTGATTGGAGAAGTCGAAATCGAATTGTATAAGGGTAACATTATTATTAAGGGACGTACCAGTCCTAAGGCATTATACAATGCTGACTTAGCCTCTATGGACATTGAAGGTGGTGGTGATGCCTTTGATTACAACCCCGCAGATGCTGAGGGATTCATTCGTATCAACGCTGTCCGTCTTAAGACGTACGCCGCTCTTCGTGCTAAAGACGGACTTTAAATAATATTGTAAAAGACGTCACAGTGTTTTAATTGAGTGGAATACGCGTCCACTCGTTCAAACTAGAACATGGAACTCAATTAAAAATTATATCATACCGTAACAATACATATATATATATATATAAAGTATATATAAAGAATGAAATTATAGAAAAGTAAAATGACAACTTCCTTATTATAAGTACAAATAGACTATCATAATTTAGGTACGAAATTTGTCTTGATTTTGTGACCAAGATTGAATAAGAAAATGACAGCTACACTTTTGATTTTGAAGAGCGTCTCGAACATTCTTACAGTATCGAAGTGCAACGCTTCTGCAACCTTTTAGATTGACATGCTGTAAATTAGGACAGTCAATTTGACAAAGATTAAGACCCGTATCGTTGGCAATGGTGTATATATAATAAAATTGATCCAAAAAGAAAGTGTTATTGGTTCATATATACAAAAAGCGGTAATATCCCCCCTGGAAAGGAAAAAGATAACAAATACAAAAAATAATATGATGCACATATGAAATTATTGAGAGAAGCTTTTGGTCAGGAAACTAGAAACATTCATAAAACAGTATTTGAAGCAACCTCCCAAAGGAGCTACACGTATAACACTACCGGAAAGGTATCAACCACATAGCTTCATCCTTTCATGGGTGGTGCCTACAGCGAGTTTAAAAGTCGTAAAAAGAACTTAAATTAATACTATAATAATTTGGTTAAATTAAACTAGCTACTACTAGCTAGCTAGAACTACAGCTGACGAAAGGTAATCCGGGAGGGTGGCCAAATCCTCCCTAACGGTTTTCCTTCGATGTTGTCCTTTGGCAATACACCAAAAACACGAGAATCGATCGATACATCCTTACAATCTCCCAAAACAAAAACCTCATTACTCGATAATTGTTCAATTGATTTGCCTTTTCCGGTTTCTAAAAATCGATCAATCAATCGCAATGGTTCGTCTTCGCACAAATTCCGATCGGGTCCAACTGCGGGTGAACCGTCAATAGAAATTTCCTTTGTGGTGGGATCTAATAAAATATTGATATCCCCCGGCAGTCCCACAACACGTTTCACAAATAAAGATTTGCTACCAATACTGTTGGCCGATGTCGGTCTATTAGTACTTGAACTACTACCACCATTAATAATATCCTGCAACGCCAATGGTGGTCGAAACAGAACAATGTCGCCACGAGACGTTCTTCCAAACACGTTAGGTAATTTTTCTACAAGCAATACATCGCCTTTTCGCAATGTTGGATCCATGCTGGCAGATGGTATGGCGTACAAGGACACAAAATTTCTTGCCACTAATGCTGTAGGAATGGGTGCAATTGCCAACAAAAGACTGAACAAAACCGCCGCCGTATCACGCTGAAACGTCGCCGTGACTCGTGGAATAGCGGCTGCCGTATTGAATCGGGACAAGGCCGACGTGGACAACACTCCTGCTTCCACTTCTACAGGCCAATCATTGATGGTAGTGGGAAGTTTGTAGGATTGTTCCCGTCTTGCGGCTTGTGCCGCCTGTAATTTCCAACCACAAGGCCGTATTGCCAATAAGACATGTTTCCGGTCTTTTTGCGGTACATCGTCTGTTGAAAAAATGGGTGTCCCGTCTTTGGCGGACATGGTCATGATGCGATAATCGGTTCCGGATGTTATACTACAATACGATGATTTTTCTATCAACAATTGATTGTTGTTATTTTCTGTACTACTAGGTGAAGTAGTACTCTTAATATCAATAGTAGTCATCGGCACAATCACTTCACCTACACGAAAGGATCGTTCTTGCAGTATTGGACTAATATTTTGTTGTTGGCCATCCCCGCCATTGTCACCATTGTTGTTAATTACCATCTCTCCCATGGGCTTTCCAGCCTGACCCGCATTCATCCTCGAGTCGATCACGGCCTTGATTGCACCCTTCGGCTTTAATGGGAATGATTGGAACATCGACGACGAAAAACTTGATTCTCCAGTGCGGTTGCCAAAAATAGTGATTTCTCCACGAGCTTCGATACCACATCCTCCCTGCAGTAAGGCATCACAAACGGGTGCCGCCAACCATGTGGAACTACCCCAATCGGCACAACGTCCACAACTTTCTATATCTTCATTGTCACTTGTGAAGGTCATAGCCGCCGACCATGTCGTATTTGATTTTGGTAATCCCCCTGCTGTCACTATAGGAATAGATGTGTTTGTTCTTGTATCGACCAAACGTAATTTCCATCCAATATCGACCTCATCACCATAATTATTAGGAACGTATCTCAAATATGCCGCTGCGTAACCACCAACACTACTGTCACTGTCACTATCACTGGTATCATCGGGTTGTTCCGATGACGTTGACGACAATGGGGCCGCAAATCGTCCTCGTGGAAACAAGGATAATCGAAACTTGTGTTTTCCATCGACAAGAAATTCATCGCTCCATAAGCAATACGGAATTATCTTTCCATTGCTGTTGCTGTTGCTGTTGCTGTTGCTGTTACTGCGAACAGCGTCTCCCACCAAGCTTGTAACGGGCCGTGGATCATTCCACAATTGTTTCAGGGTCGAACCAAAGGTTTTAGGTTGAGGACGTTCCTTCACAAATGGAACGGAAAAGCATTCAATGATTGGATACTGCTTCTTCATGTTGTTGTTGTTGCCACTCGAACATGATGATGTCGTCGTTGTTGTTGTTGAGGGAGTAGAGGAAGAAAATCCTTCACAAGGAATGGATTTTAGCACCGCCACCATCAGCAACAGCAATAGGAAGAGGACTGAAAATAGACACATTATAAATTTTGTGGCGACGACGACCACCTTATTTGGGAGTTGTATAATTATCGCTAACCGTAAATCATTTCACGATCAATGGCACAACACACACACACACACTCTCTCTCTACTATTTCTCCCGTTCTAAATTTGTATAATTATTGATTAATTCGATCCACTTGTAGAAAAGAGTTGTGTATTTTGTACTCTGTGTACAGTATTCTCTGTCGCCATTGTCGCAATTTCGCAAACAATCTTGTTTACCTTTTTTGTATGTCGAAAAAATAAGTTTGATGAGTCAGTCGAGTGTGGTACACGCTCTTGGCGCCAAAATACACCCCAAACGTGGTTTCATCCAGTCCCGCTCCATCTCCGACTAGCTCGATTCCCAACATATACTCTTGCC
This sequence comes from Fragilariopsis cylindrus CCMP1102, assembly GCA_900095095.1. Classification (NCBI taxonomy): domain Eukaryota; phylum Bacillariophyta; class Bacillariophyceae; order Bacillariales; family Bacillariaceae; genus Fragilariopsis; species Fragilariopsis cylindrus. Next base: position 102,297 of record FMBT01000373.1, read on the forward strand.
GGAATCGTCACGAACAGTAATAAATCCTTTTACTTTAAAATATCCCCCTTTGTAACCCCTAATTAATCCCCTTTTTGACACAGTTAGAACTTCGTCGGCACCAACCAATGAAATACAATTTATTGATAATTTTGCATCGAAAACATTTTCAACAACAATAACAAGAATGTATTGTATCTTGTTCTAATCACACTACTACTGTAAACTAAACCAAATACAAGCAAACAGGAAAGAAAGTAGAACTTTATTATGACGCGTACTAGAAGTGGTAGCGTTACTCAAGAAAAAGAGGCAGAGGCAGAGTCGAAAATTAGCGATGGAGCAATGGAAAACGACAATGACAGCGAAAGCGAAAGCGACGCACCAGTAGAGAATGTCGAAGAAAATGAACTTCGGAAGTACGCCGATAATAATGATAATGATGACGAAGATTCAGACGACGACAGCAGTGATGATGACAATGAAATGGAAGAAACTGTAGAGACAAACACATCATTCACGGTACCTGGTAATAGGAAGAGAAGTCGAATGCTTCTAGGATCTCGCAACAACAAAAACAGTAATGAGAAGAATGAATTAACAAAACTTATTCCAGGGTACACGGCACCGATGAGATTAGATTCATCATCTCTTGATAAATACAGAGTTGGAAGTATGAAAGAACTTGGACGAAGAGCACAAGGAACTGACGCATCCACGAAAGATTTTGGTTTAGAAGCAACGGTCGATAAAGCTACAAATTCACTGCAAAAAACAAAACAAGGATTTTTACCAAATTCGTACACAGCTGCCTATTCACATTTTAAACGAGGAGCGAAACGTGCACCGGATGATACCGCCGGTATTGGCTGGTTCGGAATGAAACCATCATTAATGACCGACGATCTGAAAACTGATTTAGCTGTGATTCGTAATCGTACCTATCTGGATCCGAAACGATTTTACAAATCAGCGGATAAGAATCATAAGATTGTTCAAGTTGGAACTGTTATTGAGGGTGCATCTGAATTTTATTCATCACGATTAACGAAGAAAGAACGACGATCAAATCTTACCGAAGAACTTATGGCTGATCCAGCTGCATCCGAATATACCAAGAAAAAATTTAACAAAATGGCGGAAGAAAAAAGTTATCAAGCACAATTACGAAAACGGAAACCAAAACGATCGAAGAAATTATATTAATAGTAAACATTATTTTTGTACTGTACAGGGTATTCATTATTTATTTCATGTGCGATACTTTGTAACCCATTATTTAGTAATACAATCATAATAGAACGTATTCAACGTATACAATTTTTGCGTGCGTCGCTACTATCTTACCTATCAGTCGTTGTTGTTCTCCGGTGCCGTCAAACCAGAAATCCTCCAATATGCTGCAATCCGTCATGCCAACGATGAACGGCTCTCCTGCCGTTCTGTACTACAAGGTTTCCTCCAGTCTAAAGTAGGCGCAATAATCAACTGCTGCTCTAATGTATTAATTTTCTAAACTTGACTCTGCCATTCGTGTCCATAGTGCGATTCCACCTGATCGTCCCATGGCCACGGCGACTTTATCATCCACGTGAATAAATTTGAAAAATGGGAGATCTCGAATATGTGTTTGATCAAAAGGTGCATCTTCCGATATGTCCTGCTCTATCTTCCACCAGGGTCCCAATTGAAACATTGCCTTGGTTGGGCGAAAGGCACAAATACCAGCATTCTTGTTCCTTTTTGGATTGATATCCGCTTGTTCAACTACTTCCTGATTGTTGCTGTCGTTGTTGACTCTGCAATCACCGTCCCATGAAAACGGTCCTTCCACGGTAGTCTGGAAAAAGTCGCTCCCGAATATTTGGAAGACGCCATTTTTGTTCTGCATCGTTTGAACGTCAAAGTTTTGAATCGCGGATACCAAATTGGAATCAATGTATAGCCCATCTCGTATTCTCGTCCACGGTAGCAAGAACCGTTCCAATGGTCGATACCAGCTATTATTGCTCGTTTTATCATTGTCATTGCTGATACTCTTGTCATCTGGTTTTCTGAGTTGTTTCCGCATTGCCACCACCGCCGGCTTCCCCGCAATATATGCCAATTCCCATCGTCGTCCGGGGGATCCCGCAAGTTTTTCCAAGAAGAAAGACTTGTCTTGTTTGATGCCTTGCTGCAGTGCCTTCAAAATCGCCTCCAGTAGCATCTCCGGAGGTGGTAGATCCTCTTTATCTGCGTTAGCCACGGCTCGGAGTGTGTCAATGGGAGATGTGCCAAATTTGACTTTTTCGATAACCCGTAACCGCGTCAACGCCTTCAATCGTTCTGGACGATAGGACGATGGGACGTAATCACTTGTCACGTCATTTTCCCCGTTCCGTCGTTTATCAATGAGCGGTATAATCAATGGAGTAATCGGAAACGATGAGAAGGCAAGGAAGGCAAACCATCCATAACTTCCCCACGTATCACCCTTTCTAGATGTTAATGTCCCACGCTTCAAATCCCGTACCAATAACAATGTCCCATCCTTGAAGAACGATATCCCTTCTTGTACGTTCCGCGGAGTGCCGTTGGCGAGGTATTGACTAAGTGGTTGTTCCTTGGGACGCCTCAATCGTCTCATGGCCGCCAATCGGGTGGACCGAAACGATGGAGGGATGTACGTGCTTTCATCTATACCAATCTCACCGACGTCCTTCAACGCAACGCTTATGAGAGGCAAGAGCAGAGGCAAGAACAAAATGGAGGAGCTCGATGCCAACAAACTAAACCAACCCAACGCCGCCCAATCGCGAAAACTGTATCGCGTTGACTTTTGAGAAAAAAGGTAACTCCGAAACAAATCTCGCATCAGTATACGAAAACCATCGTCCCAAAACAGAGTGCATTCCTCGAGAGATTCCGGTGTGAGCCATTTTTGGCTGATCAATGCTCCGCTGGATTGACCAAAATCGCCCAAAGTGGAAAGGATCTTTTTAGGATTTTGGGTTATGTTGGAAGCGGAAGATGCCACGTTCTGGATGGAGACGATTACTTTAATTTCGAGTTCATTGTTGTTATCGTTTTCTTCGCTATTATTAAGTATATTTACGTTATTGGTATTATTGTAGGTGATGTTGAGAACGGCATCAAGCGGTGTCGTTTTCGTTGTTGGTTCCTGCAATATGGTTGATGTGGATACAGCCACGGATGCTCCTGATTCTGCCGCCGCCGTTGCTTTATTCACATTGTTATTAGTAATCGGAAGACGAGATGGCGATGGCGATGGCGATGGCGATGGCGATGTCAAACCCATCACAAGCTGTGTCTTTACTGCCAACCTCAACACAACCGCCACGACCATGATGAATCTGTTCCTCATCTTGCTTGTCTTTTTCTTGGTTACCAGAACACCTTATTACTATATTCTATGCGACTTGTGGTAAATCTACCTATCTTTGCCTAAATCAATTGTTCCTAATTGATTTAGCTTCAGTTATTGACTCATTCCCATTTATGTGTGTAAGCAAAAGCGCGGGTAAAGCGCGAGGAAAATGGATCTTTTTTAATTACGCGTATTATATTGTAGTGATTTATTGTATCATCATTGTATCCTGTAGCTCACAAATTATTGTATTTCTATTCTTGATGTAAGATTATTGGCGAACCAGAATGCCGAGTATTAATCATCTTGTTATCGTTGTCATCTTAAACTATCTCATACATGTGGAGTTTCTTTTCGTAGTGGTTGACTCATTTCTTACCGTAGATTCCAAGCCGCCCATTATCGCTCTGTCATCGTCACGTTGCAGTGACGAAGGCAAACAATTTCTACAATCAGCAACGGTCATGTTCTTGTCTTCATCTTCATCTTCATCTACATTGTCTTCGACCAAAGAAGAAAAGAAAGGCGTTCATCAAAATAACGATGACGACATCCAAAAGATGACGATGAAGTAAAACAAATGCAAAAACTTTAAAAAGAGAGCTATGTATTCATATTCAGAGGCACGTAAAATTGCTAGAGGACATGGATTCGATTCAATCACAGAGTTTTTAGATTATGACTGTGCAGGTGCATATCAACTACCAAAAAATCCAGATGAAGTTTGGATCGAGGAATGGACGAATTGGGATGATTTTCTTGGTATCACATTTTCAAACTTTGAAGAAGCACGAGATGTAGCTAGAATAAGATTGGAGCAGATTTCAACAGAAGAAGAATATCACAATTTGTTTAAAGAGAAGGTACTGGATGAAGACGATATTGCAAATAGGTTACCATATAAGCCGGATCTTAAATATAAAAACCAAGGATGGGTAGCATGGGAAGATTTCTTGTCGTCTTAATCAAATTAAGCTAGGAAGTATAGTATGAAACTTAAAGGTATATTAACACTGTATAATAATGTATAGTTCCTACAATAATAATGATTGACTACTACAGCACTTCATGCATCATCGTCTATCTTATCGAACTATCTACACTCTAGCGCATCGCCTTCATGTATCCAAACAACTGAATTTTGTGACGAGTTATTATTGTTGTTATTGACATCATCATCATCATTGGGTGTGACTGGGGAGTAATTAATGTTTGGAGCAGTCATTGTTTTCAAGAATATTCCAAAAACTATTTGTCCATTCCTACGGCGGTACGTTGCAAGGGCGCGTAGTGTCTTTCCCCTTTTCCCTGTTGTTGGATCGTAGTCCACCATGGTACACCTAGGACAGCTTCCTTCAACGGAAAAGTTCAGATGTCTGTTGGGAAGAGATATTACCTTCCATTCATCCTCGATGTGTAGATGATGACGATGATGACGAGAGGTATTATCCGCAACGCCTTTGATCACGATATTAGGTCGAAACCGAATCGACCCAACAGGTTGCTGTCGTTGACTTTCAAGGACGTCATTTAATGCCGCGACTGCGTTCTCTGATATCAATAGAATCGGTTGTTCATTGGAGAAGCTGTTATTGTCTGTTGGTGATTCCAGAGAAGACGACGAATATCGAGCTAACCAACATTGTATACCTAAAAAGGAGGTGAACCATTCAGATACGAAAGCATCTCCCCAAACCTGTGCTCCACATTTATTACCGCATACACGGACGACGTTGTCACCTCCATGATAAAGATCATCAGATAACCTGATGGTGAGATCGTTATATCCTGGTGCTGACACAGTCATTATGTCCGTATTGGAATCAACAATAGGACAGATGAGACCAATTTTAGGACATGTTTGTAACCGAAGAGCGGTACCTGATGTATCAACGATTGCGAACTCTCGGTCGTACTTGAGTTTCCCTCCACTATTGAGATCAAGCGGCCACTTGGGTACTTGCTGTGCCGCGCAACTTTTTATCGGAAAGAGATAGAGCTCAGAAACTTGCACCATGGTCTTATTCTTGGATATTGTATCGTCATCAGTGTTTGATATTGGGACTGCATAAGCAGTAGCAGTACTAGCAGTACTAGCAGTACTAGCAGTACTAGCAGTACTAGCAGTAGCAGTATCGTCATTGGAATAATTATTGGTAAACCTCGTATCCAAAAATCGTACAACTACGTCCATATCTTCCCAAATACTATCCTTTCCAAAACTTACACGGATAGCTCCCGTGGGCATTCCGTTAGCAAGATCAATATGATCTCCACAAACATGGCCCGTCTTTTCGTAATTGTCGATAGCCTGCTGATCATCTAAGTTTAATGCCTTCTGACATGCACCAGGATTACAAAAACAACCTGTTCGCAATTGCATGGGAGGATGATTCAAGGACGCTAATTTGGAAACTTCGTTGTATCCTACTGCAGATCCATCACTCCGAAATACGTTTAAAGCAACGGTCGGTCCCCTTGAATTCGTGTTATTTTCTTCTTCATCATAATTATTATTATTTTTGTTGCTGTTGCTGTTACCCCATGCACCATAAATACGTACAACTGACATTCCATTTTTGTGTTTCAATAGTCTTAATCGTCGAGTTAATTCCTTTGCTATACAACAAGCGTGTCGATGAATCCTGGACATACCTCCCAATCGTTCGAGCGTATCAAAACCGTGAACAAGATTAGCGATGCCACGAAAATTACTCGTTCCACTAACCATAGATGCCAGACCTCTGTACCGGCTCTTTGGTACAGTATAATCTCGATTCGGTAACATAATATCGACCGATCCACCCCCTTGATAATATCTTTGTATATCCCTATCATTATTATTATTATTATTACTGTGATTCCTTGTTGAAGTTTCAGATATTGATGCTGCTTCTATTATTGTATTGGCTTCTTCTTCTTCTTCTTCTTCCAACAATATTGGAATTGCTGATCTACGTACTAATAATGCACCAACTCCTGTGGGAGAACCAAACAATTTATAAAATGATAATGCTGCAAAGTCTGGATTTAACTCTTTTAAATTAATCTGATCGGTACTGGCATGTTTGGCAATATCCAACATCGTATACCAACCACTTTCACGTGCAATTGATATAATAGCTTTCGTATCAGTAGGACGATCACCACTAAAATTGCATTCCGATGGAAATACTAACAAATTGGAATCATACCGACTATTACTACTAGCAGTAGTAGTCTCATGGCAATGACAGCAACAGTCCGAACACGATACAACGTTATCATCGTCCTTAACTTCTCTGGATGATGACGATAATGATGATGATGATGATAATGATGACGATGATGATAGTAATATCTTTTCCTCTAATATCTTCCAATCTTTTACATCTGTCATTTTTTCCAATTCTTTCATATCAATACAATAAAATGTTGCTCCTTCTTGGATGGCAAGTTGTCTCATCCCAACCACTGAATTATGTGAATTGGTAACGTACATGAAAATAGATGATGATAATTTCTGCTGTTGTTGTGGTTGTGGTTGACTTTGACAACATCGAATACAACAACTTGACGATGAATTCGACGACCTCCTTCTCCTCCTCCTCAACCTCTTCCACGGAAATCGTTCGGCAATCGTTTTAAAAACTTCTGTCGCACCAGAGGTAAATAATACTTCATATCCAGGATGACGATCCATGAGTTGTCGCTGTTGTGTGCTGTTATTATTATTATTATTATTGTCGCTGTCGTTGTCGTTGTCGTTGTAGAAGGAATCTGGTAATTGAAGAGATGCGTATCGACCGGGAATTGCTCCTAAATGTGTCAACACACGTTTTTCGGCACGTTTGATACATTTCAATGTCCGTGATGCTGCTGGACCTGTCGAATGTGGATTGGCAAGGATCTGCTGATGATGATTATATAGTATTCCTCGTTCCAGTTGTGTTTTCATTGGTAATGCGGATCCAGCATAATCTAAGTATACTTCTCGTTCATTCTCATTATCTTCTTCGTCGTCATTATCGTCGTTGTAATTATAGTAATTACAGTCTTTTCGTTTTCGTTCACTATCAGCAGCAATTCCAATTGGATAAATCAAAGAAGGAAATTCATTCGGTCTCCAATCATCAATATATCCAAGATCAGTATCATGACGATATCCATAATTATCACCTACTCGTGCTAGGAATTCTAACTTGTTCTTCGTCATCATCGTCAGGACATGATCATGATCATGATTATGTTTTTCATGCTGCTTTTGTCGTTTTCGTCGATTTTGATTTTGATTATTGTTTTTATTATTCTTTGATGGTAGAAGTATCGTCGACCATGTTTCGAAGAAGAAGAATACAAGTATACCTATTATTATAAGTAATGCTGCTACTACCGCTAGAGTTAGGAGTAATCCATTGTTGTCGTGGGTAAAATCTGAAATTGACAATGGCAATGCGGATGAGAATGACAGCAACAGTATCGATGGTCGTGTCATATTTGAAGTCATCGGCGATGTTGTATTGCAATTAGAATTGCCATCGACAATCGAATCATTATTACTAGTACTCGTCATCCTTTTAGTATTATTGCTCCTCGTAGCGTCACTGTGATATCCGTATCTCTTTCGTCATATTTCTTTTGTCTGCTCTTGTATATGATTCCCTCCATCAATCAGACCTCATCAGCAATATCGATTCACGATCTAAATGCGAATTCTGAATTCTTGTGAAATTCACGGAGGAAGTTCAAAGTATGCACCGCACAGTACTAGTAATATTATTGAACATGTATTAGGAGGGATAATATAACGCGTTATACAGTAGCGCGGTGGATTCTGTTTGTTTCACGGAATGAATCACGAATATAATACATGCCTTTATACTACAGTAAGTTACTGAAATAATAGCAAAATTGAAAATGCAAATGAATATCTTCTTCATTTGATTTGGATGAAATATTTTTGACAAAAAGTTAAGCGTATCATCTCCATTATACAAATTATGAAGAGTAAATTTCACGATGGTCATGACAAAATAAGTTAAGAATATTTTCGATGTAAAGATAAAATGAATAGTATTAAAATAACATACAAGGTGCTTATGTAATGTTTATGATCAGCTTTGCTCAATTCCAACTTGCCCAAAATCAATTAAAAACTAGACTGTCGCGGCCTCTTGCTTATTGCACCAATCAAAGATGTGGTAAGACTAATATATATATATATATATATATATATATATAAAATTACAACACATCGTTCGCATCTGCACCTCTTGATTTATCAGTCCACCATTTTGGGATTTCATCTTCACGTGACCAACTTCTTCCCATACCACCAACAACGTGACCAATTCTTTGAATAAAACCAAATACTTTATCACCAGGAGAAGCATTTAATTTTAATCCCGCGGTATGCAACATGCCAAACACTGCCGCCTTCCCTTCTGTATTTCCTTCTAATCTATCCACTACAGCACCCACTTGTTCGTACACAATTTTTCCTTCTGGATTCCACACTACACTAAACACGCTGACGGGTGTTTCCATTTCAATTCCAGTGGCTGGATAAATTGTACCGTAACTATCCAAATCTGCAGAGTTCGTTCCTCTCCATCTTTGGAAGTAAAAACAACGGTAGGGATTTTCTGGATCGATACTATAACCGAATGTATCCAGTTTAATATCTGGGAAGGCAGCTTTGATTCCAAGTCCCTTCTGTGACTTTGCTAAATCGTCTCGATTAATTGGTCCAATGACAGGACCACGCAACACGTAGTCCACTGCGTAATAGTCTTCATTAAATGTTTCATCTGCTGATTGAGAAACGACGTACGTTTTAGTATTGGCCAGAACATCAAATTGTGGATTACTATCAAATTTAAGATGTTCGAACATCGGACTCTTCGATTTCATACTAGCCGTATTAGTTTTGGATGCAGAGAACGGCGCTTGGGTTGATAAAGCAGAAGTATTGCTCACTAGCACGGCAAAGAGAAAAGCTGATAGAGTCGTCAATAACGCCGATGCGGCGCTCATATTATTTCGAAAGGATCTGGCCATGATGAATAGAAAATTATACTGGAGATTAATGTGATGATTTGCTAGTTGTTTGTTGTTTGTTGTTTGTTGTTTCTTATCTGTTTTATGTACAAGTTGTAATATTAAGCGACTGCTGACTGTTTCTTATTATGCTACAGTGTAACAGTATTCATTCGTTTACAAGATGAAAATAATTGTATTCTATTAAAAGGATCGAAGTTGCTTTGAAGATGACGACGATGAATTCTAGTAAAAAGCAGTCTTTGGTATCTTCATAGCTGCACGTGTGCATGCCGTGTCACTGATGATACATTCATGTTGAGTACTTCATGAAGTATTAATTAGAATTCATACACGTATCGAATGAACACTGGCTCATGACTGACTGATTTCTTCTGACTCAGTCGTGAAAATACTCTTTAAACAAAAACTACAGTAACTCAGGTTCCTACAGCACTGTCAATGCTGACTAGGACACTAGCACTGCAGTACTACCTATGATCTAACTGGCATGCATATATTCGGATGACTGCAGACATGAAGATAGTATAACTAAACTTTCCCTATGTAACCCAACAACACCAATATAATATGTGGTGGACTTAGAAATTAAGACTTAAAATTAAAACATCATAATAATGTATGTGGGAGGAGAGGATGATAAGAAGATGGTCAAGAGAGAGTATTGTATCCTATGTATCTCTTTAGGACTAGATTCAGAGCTCTAGGTTCTTCAATACCAGCGCTGGCTCCATCTTCCCAGTTCCATGCTTGCTTCTCTAAACCTATTATACAATCCATCAGTTATGAGGTGTAAGCTGTACATTACATTTGAGTATTTTACTCAAACTGGTTACTGTGATATGTTGTTGCTGTCTATCTACTTGTCTCGACTTCCCCAAACTCCACCAAAGTAGTAGTGTCCTATATAATATCTAGTATAGCTCATTGTCAGGAAATTTTCTAGCCATCTTGCTCATCAATGGTCTGTGATTAATAACATGTATCTCTTCTGTGCGTATATTATTATTCCTACCTCCTTCCTATATGTGATATCAGACTTCCCGTGTCATCCATAGTTCTCTTAACTTTCACATCCAATAAAATGATGTTAATAATAGTTATATAGGAAGAAACGAATACATGAATACATGAATATAGCTGGGACTAATACGAGTGGCAGCATTGTATCAAAATTTATCTTGATATATATCTATCATTACTATTTTCAATTGAATATGCTGTTTATCTATAGTTTCGAAATTCTGTTCCAACTTCTTCTAAGCAAACTAGTATTCAATTATTATATCTCAATCATTATCTATGCATATATATATTACTGTACTGTTCAATGTCCGCATCAGTTCTGAATTTTGACAATTCCACGGAGCAATGATTTCACCATTGTTGTCAGCTTGGTCTTATTGTAAACGTCTCCAGACTGACGAACAACCTCACTAGTCGTGGGGTATGGATGAATGACGTTTGCCATTGTACCAAGGCCTGTGTCAGTTTCCATGGCTAACGTAACCTCCCCGATCATATTTCCGGCTCCCTCTCCGACAACGGAGCAGCCCAGAATTGTATCCTTCTTGGCGTCTACACGGAATCGTATAAACCCTTTTGTGTTATCGTCACAAAGTGCACGATCATTATCCTTGAAATGTTTTTCAAAGACACGATATTCGATTCCTAATTCATCTAGATCTTTGCCGTATAGACCCACACTTGCAATCTCTGGAGAAGTAAAGGTGGCATAGGGGATCAATAGATCCGACATCTTTCCTTTTCCAAAAAAGAGAGCGTTACGAATAACTGTTCTTGCCATAAAATCGGCTAAATGACGTGGAAAGGAAAAACGTATCAGAAATTGCATAACATAACATAACATAACATATGTAGATCATGCCCAAATGTAATAATATCTCACTTACCTGCGTGTGTAAACTTGAATTCAGAACAGCAATCTCCAACACCAAAAATACGAGGGTTCGTAGTTTGTAGTTTGTCGTTTACAATTAATCCTTTCTTTGTATCGTATTCGACCTTGGCAAGTTCTAACTCCATCCCAGTAACGTTAGGACGACGTCCAGCGGCTACAAGTAGCGCATCGAAAGAATATATCGTGTCATCATCCTTGCCCTTTTCGAGAATAGTCATTTTCATTTGTGGGTATCCGTTATCGAGAACTGTACCATCCAATTCGATCCCCGAATATTTAGCCACTGAAAGATTGAAAGAAACACCATCCTTAATCATTTGTTGTTTGACGATTTCTGCCATATCTTCGTCTTCCTTTGGTAGAACTTTTCCAGAACGACCAAAAACCGTAACTTCTGTACCCAATCGTTGCATAGCCTGGGCCAATTCTAGACCGATTACACCTGCACCGATCACTGCCAATTTCTTAGGCTGCTTAGTCATGTTGAAAAATGTTTCATTGGTCATTACAATTGGTTTCTTACCATCGATATCGAACGACAGAGATTTTTCATGCAATTCTTTTAATCCCTTCATTGAAATTAGAGTTGGATAACCTCCCGTTGCAATGACTGCTTTCTTGAAATGCAAGGTACGTCCATTCACAACAATGGTACGTTCCGAAGCAAAATTTGCGTGACCGATATAAACTTCTACTCCTAATTCCGTACTGTATCGTTCTGCCGAATCATGATGCGAAATTTCGGTTCTCACCTTTCGTACTCTTTCCATAACCTTTTCAAAATCTACGTGGACTGCATTTGGATCAATAAAAATCCCTGCTGCCTCTAACCGCTTAATGTCTCCTTTCACGGAATGTGCCATGTTAGCAGAGTGGATAATGGCTGAAATAAGATTTAAAAAATAGAATGATAAGCAATGGCTATTCGTTAGTGACATAAGGGTTGAAAGGGGGGGGGGGGGGGGGGGAATGGACTTAATGTCATCAGATTTATTTATAAACTTACCTTTCGATGGCTGCAATAATTGATGTGATGCAGAGGAATTAAACACAAATGGAAATATTTTATGAGATAATATCCAAAGTAGAATGACGTCAACACAAACACATCAACGATGACAGTGTCACAGATGAAAGATAATACGTACCACACAACCAACATTTAGACAGTCCCCTCCCAACATATTTGCTTCAATCAATGCAACTTTTGCACCTACACCAGCAGCACCGGCGGCAGAAACCAAACCACCAACACCCGCACCGATGCAAATAAGATCATACGACGAAGATCCATCGTTGTTATTAGCTGTCGGGTCACGCCATTCGGGAGGGTGGACATGATCGAGGAGGGTTGTGTTATGGGAATCCATAGGCCAGACATGACTAGCAACATGTACATCATTCGGATTAAGTGCAGCAAGATCTGGTTGTGGCATTTTCGGTTGACGATTTTTTGTACTATCATCCCCGCCGCTACTGATACTTTCTCCTCCCAAAAAAGTGGTCCAACTCATACGTAGTCCGGTGTTTTCGTCGACCTTGTGTGCACCTCTTTCGTTCTCTGCAACGAAACGATAGAATAGAGCTTCATCCTTAAATGGATGATCTCTCAAAACGTGCTCGAAGATATGTAAGGCTTGTAGGGCCTTACCCAACTCAACCGCATCTTCTCGGCTTGTAACAGCACCACTATCAACCAAATAATCAACTGCCTCACTCCCAACAAATACCTGGTTATATTTCTTGAAACGGTATGTACGATCTTCAAGCTTGACATTTTCTTTGAATTGACGAGCAATTTCGTCAAGATCCTTCTTAAATTCCATTTCCCCACTCATTTTGGCTTGCGATGATTTTCTAACTTCTTTTTATATTCGATTCGATTCAAATTGTCTTTCTGAAATAATTGTGACTTTAGCTAACGTTAGATCGAACGTCGAAGTAGAGTAAGTCAAGTGTGGTGACTTTATTTCCTGAGCATGATCGAGTGATGGATGCATAAAGATCCCGAATAGTGTCAATTTACACACATCATCATCATAATATGCCTGCTAATATTTGAATATCTCGACTTCGATCTTCGTTCACATGTGTTCGGTTTCGCACGACAAGTATCGTGCCCGAGCCTTTTTATTCACACACAAAAATTTCTCTAAAAACATGAATGTTGAAGTCACTAAAAACACCAATATATATAATATAAGGGAGAATATCAAAAGAATACAGTTTCGCAAACATACACTGTAACACCCACGCTGAACGGGACAATGGCACCCCTTATCACTCTAATAACAACAGTGGAAATGGAGAATATTTGCTGGTTTCATTCTGGTCTAGTATGGAACTTTCCCTGTGGTGATCTCTGTGCTATTATTATCTTGTCAACATATAATGGGGAGCAGGCATATGCTTCACCACACTTTTTTTCAAATTGCATAACGAACTTTGAATGATATAGTGCTTCCTGTGCTACACGCAGAATTATCTGATCATTTTTGGTTGGACCAACATGATGAGGTACTGGCTGGAAATTATAATTCCATTCATTATGTTATAGGTTTTTTCTAAATTAGCTATGTTGAAATCTCTGAGCAATATACTCCAGCATTTTCATCCTCAAAATTCAAAAATTCAGCAGTGGCCATTCCTTTTTGTTCTCATACATGTACTTATGTCAATACATGTATTGAAGAACTGTATAATCACCCACTTGCATGATGTCCATCCTTTGAAAAAAATGTCATAGAGATTTTAATGCAAACATGTATTGTAATGTACTGCCTACATACTGAATGCAGCAAACTGGAAAATTCCATTTTGTAAATGAAATTGATTCAACAAAGGTGAAACAGTTTTTAGGAACAATTCACAGCAGTAACTCTTCAACAATCTCTACTCAAATTATAGCAACCGAATGAATGAATAATTTCACCCACCAGCATTTTTTCCAAAAATTTGGGCTACTAAAATAGATAACAAATATTATAAATAGGGTGTGATGATCTTGGATATTTAGCGACAAAACAAAGTTGTTAAGAGACGCACTGACTCATCACCAGCCTACAACTATGTAAGAATGATATATATATATATATATATGTATCCTTGCTATCATTATTTGATCATCCCTTAGTTTCCTCTTTCCACAACAGTCCTACAGGTTGTTCTTCACTTTGTACTTTTTCTACGGTCTTTTCGACTATTTCGTTGATTTCTATTTGGACTTCCTCAATTGTTTGAGCAGCATTTACAATAAACCACGGTATACGACCGTCCTTCTCGTCCATTTCCTGTAGTTGACTAAACCGTTTTCGTACTCGTTGTTGCATTTCTTTCTTTTCATAACGTTCCCCACCGTAACTGCGATAGTAGTGAATATTTCGTCGGAACGAATGAGAAGGGGGGGGGGGGGGGGGAGAGGCAGGTCGAATTGTATGAGAACGAGTTTCTGACTGTTAAAAGAATTTAAATCAATCAAATAGGAAGAGGGCTGTCCGTCAATTAGTAGTTCAAATAAGGTATTTGAGATATAAAAATGTACTTACCCTCCCCGTTGTTCGGCTTCTTCTTGGGCAATATCAAGGAAAATAATAGCGTCCGGTGCAGGTAATCCCACGTCACAAGCCCGACACCAGTCGAGGTTGTCTTCTAGGCTCGGTTTGGATGACGAAAAAGCTACACCGCTATGAGCATATCGATCGCAAATAATGTTTGCGCCATCGTCAATGAGGGTCTTTCGAAGTGCCGGTGCAGCTTCCCATCTGTTGGCGCTAAACAACAGATGAACAGCTCGATCATCCAATTCTGATTTCGATTGTAGGTATTGATTAATTAAATCACCGACCATAGTAGTACGATCCGGAAAGCGCATAGCGACAGCAGCTAGGCCTAATCCAACCAAATGCTTTATCAGCAAAGACGCTTGTGTTGTTTTACCGCATCTATCCACTCCTTCCAACACGATGAACGCACCCCGCGAAGCCGGCTTTGCAGCTGTTTTACTGGGAATTGCTGGTATCATTGTTACTTTCTTTAGTCCAAGGAGGTTTAGCTAAGAGGCTGAAGACTTACTTGTTACTTACTTGAGCTGTTTATTACTTTACAATTCTAGCAATCAAAGTTTTTCGAAAATCATTAATAATCAAATACCAATAACCTCCGAGTCTACAAAAAATGCTATCCCTTATAATCAGGAGTGCGCCGAAACGCATATGCGTGTAAACGGACAACTATGGTTTACCAACTACAGGGAATAACGCATATATTTTTATTGAAGAATGATAGGAGGATCTGGTAAGATAAAACAAATAATAGATCAAAACATTTATACTGAGTAATAATGTATTTTTTTTTCTAATCGATTTTTCAAGCTTTTTACAGTCACCCCCAAAACACTATTTACACGCATATATACGTGTACTCCTACGGTATTAAGGGCTCCTACAAAAACATAGAAATTGCGCGAATGCAGTCACGATTGATGAATCCCGAATATCGAATCTAAATCGAAAAGGAGAATGAATATATTACTTCATATTTTTCAATATCTTAGATTTGATAAAATTCTAATATAATTTAACAGCATTATTCTTATCTTTTAATCAATATTATAATCTCCATAAACGCGAGGTTTTGGGACCATATACTGTAATAGAATCGCAATTCAGATTATAGACGCCATATTTGAGAAAAGGTATCAGGGAGTATACTAGTATTATATTCCATAATGTATCATTTGTTCTGATGAATATATACATATATATATATATACATGTATATATTTATGGCGGGGTAACAAGTAACGATGATATGGATTTTGCAATCCGTTTCATATCTTGAACTTCTATCTTTGCCTTATCAGTGTAAACTTTGGGGGGAGTTGGTTTTCCAGATCCACCGGCAAAGTTGGCCGAGTAGGCCATTGTATCAGCTCGATTCAATGCATTGGTAAATTCTTCGGATTGTTCTGTAAATTCCACTAAATCGGATATAGAATCATCATTGTCACGAAGGACTTTGAAAGCCTTTTGGATTTGAAACAATGGTGATGTTTCGGTACCAAAATTAGCAGTCCCTAATTCTTTTCGAATTGCATCTCCTCCAGCTAATGTGTCCCATCGATCCAATAACGTATCAATCGCAACGACAGATGCTTTCCATTGAGTCAATGCTGCGTCTGGGGTTATACTACTTTTTGTAGCTGCTGCAGCTGAAGCCGGTTTCGGGTTCACCATCATCGTTGCGAGTGGAAGGATTGTGGATGCGGAAAATAATGCTGCAGTAGTCTCAGAAATAAAGTTTCGACGTAGTAATTGATTGTTCGACAAAGCAACGGCTGACTGTGCTTCTGTTATTGTTGACGTTCGACTTGATGTAGGTACATTAGGCAACGACCATGCGGCGGCGGCGGTAATAATAAGTGAAAGCAGTAATACAATTCTGGGAGACATCATCATGGTTCTATTGCTTTAATACTGGACCCTTTACTGATCAATACTGATTTCTGCTCGAGAATAAGAACTATGATTGCATTATTGATGTGGTTGTTGTTTTCTTTTACTACAGAAATGATGATGAGTCCTTTGCTATATTGCTGGTGTTGTAACTTTTGACTTTTTGAAATTTTATGATTGACGTCAGAGAAGACTACGTATTTATAACATGATGGCTTCAAAAAGACACGGAAATTAAGTGAATTCAGTCACGATTGATGAATCCCGAATATCGAATCTAAATCGAAAAGGAGAATGAATATATATATTAACAAGAATGATGATAATTTGATAATTTCACGGTAGCAATGCTGTCTATCATGGCGTGATAGTGCTCAGAAGAGAAAAATAAAGTTCAAAGATCTTTTTTTTTAACACAATATTAATCTTACAGTAGCTAGATGAGGAAACTAGGCACATAACAGTTGCATTCATTATATAATTATGGATGGGACGGATTTGGTCCTATTTCCTGTTGACCTCCTCCAAACGCAATGGGGTAGTTACCCCGTACTCCAACAGGTTCTATTCCCTCGCCATTATTATTTCTAATGCTCGAATGGACCTCCCGTGGTCCATTGGTTGACTTTCCGTTGGCCTTATCGCTTATCACCGCAGCTGCTATCTTACCGCTTAGTACAGCACCTTCCATACTTCCTAAGTATTTTTGTGCCGCAAAATCTCCTGCCATAACAAAATTGGATATAGGAGATTCTTGACTTGGTCGAAATTTATTTCTACCAGGAGTTGTCGCATAAACAGATCGGGGTGTTCGAACAACGGTCGATTTAGTGACTTGGGCACCGCCATCAGGTGCGTTAGGACCGATTTCGGTAGGAAATAAGCGTTGTAATTCTATCAATGCAGCCTCAATAATTTCTTCGTCCGATGAAGCGATCCAGTTCCTATCCGCACCAACTGCTTCAGTCGCGGGAGCGAATACAAGCTCCAGCATGGAAGCTGTCTCGGATGCGTACTCTTCGCAACAGGTAGACATATCGGCGTACACGCTAAGAAGAGGACTTCTTGAAAAACAAAGTCCATCCGTACTGGTCAATTTTGTATCGAACCAAATCTGCAAATTAATGACTGGTATTCCCTCCAATTCAGAAAGTTGTCTAAAATATGGAATTGTTGACCAAGGTTTTGGTATTAATCGTTTCACAATATCGACCGGCATTGCTGATACGTACATATCGGCTTCAACTATACTGCCATCTGCAAGAATTAAATGTTTGACTGAATTATCATTTGGATTAACCTCAATCGATGATATTGGTTTCCCCGTCAGAACCTGACCTCCCCGTGCGGTAATGTGTTCAACCATCGGTTGACAAAGTCGGTCAGGTTGATTCCCATCAATAAATGCTGTCTGTGAACCATCCGCTTCATTGATGAATCGATTCATTGCTGTTAATATCACCGACATTGATAATTTATCAGGATCAGTAAAGTCGAGAGCTTTTCCCATAGCGATAAATATTTCTTCATTAATTCTTTTGGGCATACCATATTTCTGCATGAACTCAGCGACACTAAGTTCATCTTGTTTGTCTATAAATGATTGACCTTCTATAAGCATTGGAGCCAATCCAGGAACCATCCGAATCTAATATCGGTCAAAAACAATAATAACAATAACAACGACGATTGTCGAAAATAACGACGAAAAAGGAGTGTAAGCCGCCAATTGATTTTACTGAAGGAAAGAGAAACAGAAACACATACACACACATATTATATATATATGAATAAATACATATCCATCCGGGCAACGCAGGACAACGTACCTTCTCTTCTAATGTAAGCATTTCTGTATTTGTTAATATAGCCCAAGCCATATTGAATGGTGCAGGAACATTTGGAGGGAATTTAAATGATGTGAATTTTCCTGGTAGTTCTTGCATCGCAAATGTCATTTGATGTTCCTTCCATTGTAATCTTTCTTCAATATTTAATTCTTCAAATAAATTCATCATATTTGGGTAGGCCCCGAAGAAGATATGTAATCCCGTTTCGATCCAATCCCCATCCTTGTCTTGCCAGGCAGAAACCTTACCACCCAATACATCCCGTGCTTCATATACTATAGCTTCATGACCAGCATCGGATAGATACTTAGCACAAGCTAATCCAGATAAACCACCACCAATAATAGCAACCTTTTTCTTTTGCTTCGTTTTGCTTGCTGTAAACTGTTGTGACATTTCTGCTGCCTCTTTCCAATTTTGTGTTTCCTTTATCCTTGATGGTGTTGGTAGTCGACTGGTTTTATAATTTGATGTTGCTGTTGACGAACTATGGCCGTCGGACGTCATTTTCATTGTAAAAGCTAGTGCATTATTATTGTTATAATGACAACCAGATAAGGCAAAAATGAGATGACATAGAAGAATGAGTTTCATGATGTTTTGATTTGATTGGACGACTTTTTAGTATAGTAATCTCGTTTGATTATACAGTGTGAATGAATCTTGTTTCGATGTCTTCGTTAGTTCGAATTGCTCTCGTAAATGATTCGATTTCTAGTTTTATGGAGAGAGATGTGATCTAACTATTAGCTTGTCATTCAGCTTTTGCATAGGATCATCGGGAAAGTTTGGTGTTATTCTTGTGATTGCTGATTGATTGCTGATCATGCCGATGCATCATGCATGCATCGTTTTTGATCAACGCAGAAAATAGAAAAGATATGATGCTACGAAACGTCAGATCGATGATGCACGACTGACTATTTTGTCAGCGTGTTCTTATTCTTCTCTAGATTCGTAAATCGATCAATCACGCGAAAAGATACACGAAATCACAATATCCTCAACAATACACAATAAAATATCAGGTCAAACAATCTTACATTTTGAATATTGAACAAAAATAACAAAGGAAGAAGAATCAAGAGATCTTTATCAAGTACATTTTGCTTACAAAGATGATATTCCGGAGTCATCATCAATGTCATCTTTGTTCTTCTACGGCAGAAGTTGGGAGCGTGATTGTCGTTGTCTTATTTCTTATTTCCGTCATCGCATCGCTTGCGGCAATTGATAATGGTATTGTTGTTGAGGCCGTCAGCCCACACAAATCGGTTTGTGAAGGGAAGACATTAAGATATTTCCATCTCGCCCACGATGATACTGATGGGTTTATGATGACTCTTGATAATGATAAGGTGGTTTCTACTGCTACTGCTACTACGACTACAACAACTACTAATCCACCTTATTCTTGGACGACGATTGAACGAGGTGGTGGTTTGTCAAATTTTGTTCCTGCGGGATATAATCCATTTGGGTATAAGATTACAGAGTTAGGATCACAATTTTAGAATTTGATGGTTCATTAGATTCGGATGTTGGACGATTTTTAGCTTCCGTCAAAACAACAAAACGAAAACGATTCGTTACTATCAAAGAACAATGGTTGGAAATTGTCCGTGTTTCAAAAAAAGGGCAGTCAATGAGGATATATAGAAATCTTGAAGATTTAATTGCATTTTGTATAAAGGCTAAATTGTTGGATTAAATAAAAACAACTAATTAATTGACTAAATAATTACAGTAATTTTAAACAGGATAACAATGATCAAATTTTGAGGTGATACGGCAGTGCAACAATACCCATGACAGTAACAGAGAACGATTTTTTGTTAATTTGCTGAAAATGCTGCAAAGTATTACTGGAATCATACCTCTATTGAATTATGTTTGTAAATATAGAACATATGATCGCTTTATTTTCTCTCGTATGGACGCTTCCTAGCTACTCGCTTTTTATTCAGTTATCAAGTATTGTTATTCCTTGTTCTACATTCAATCAAATTCATCATCTGATGAACTGTATTCCCAGTGTGGTGGATCGGGTACGGCTATTTCTTGTCCAAGATTGGAAGAATCCAATCTCATGAGAGTATTGTTTTCATGTGCAATTTGCTCCACTCGATTGAGTAGATTCGCAATAGTATCAGAAACAACGATCGATACATTGGTTTCTTCCTCCTGAAATTTCTTTTCAACATTCTCTATTAGTTCTTCGATGGTTTCACGAACAAGTTTCTGTGTTATTAGATCCGATTCTCGATTTTCATTCCTAATTTCTTCAAGAATCTTTAAGAGACGATCTCTCGCTAATTCTGGCGAATATCGCTCTCTTGTTGGCTTACGTCTCCATTTTATCCCTCCTTTGATTGCATCAAATAGGTGGAACGACCGTCGAGTTGTAACAGCAAGATTCATCGAACATTTTCCTTCTGTATCACTCACAGCGTTGTTGTTTTTGATTATTGTTATACCGTGAATTGGATATGGCAAGATTGCTTGCCAAACAGGGAGATAGTTTTCACTATCGTGAGTAGCATAAAGCAGACATCTACCAAGTTGTGTTCCAATAGCAATATAATTATTCCATATATCGACCACCAGCACTGATTCTTCAGTGTTGATCGTAGGATTCCATAAGTCTTGAACAATGATGAACGGTCCTTCCCAACAGTTATTATTACTATCGTATGTCAATTGACACACATAACCACATAGAGATCCGACAGTAACCCGCAGTGGCGTGTATCGATTTTTATCCAATTTCAAACTCGACAATGGACCATCGACAATTATTCTTTCGCTGGTAACATCAACAAAAATAATATCATTGTTATTGCTATTCGTTTTGTTGTTATCCTGTTGTTGTGACCGAAACGTTATTAATTGAATGGTACCATCTTGACATGCAACTGCCAGTGTGTGCACCGTCGTCGTCGTCGTCGTCGTCGTTGCTATAGTGGTTGGGCTACTTCCATTACTTTCTTTATTATTATCATATTCGTCCCTCTCATCATCCTGCCAGTGTACCGTACAAAAATCAAGTGCCATTACAGGAGAATCTACCGAAAAATGCTCTTCAGGCAAAGCAATTGAAACCAACAAAGATGGATCAGATAAGGAAGGTACATAAAATCGTAATGCTGCATCATCGGCACTACCAAGCCAAACTCCAACAATGTCTTTGTTATTATTATCATTATTCTTCTTGTTGTTGTTGTTGTTGATGTTGGATGCTTCGTCGTTGTTGTTGCTTGGGCAATTATCACCACCATCACTATTTCTACTAAGTGGTTCTTTTTTCCATCTTGCCACACAAGGACAGAGTGGACGAAAGTCTAACAAGGCAGAGGAATAATGATGATGTTCTTGCTGCTGCTGGTCGTTTTCGTTTTTATCTTCCTCGCAATGATCATCATTTTCGTCTTTATCAGAACGACATGACAACAATCGGGAGGTAAATCGATCTGGTCGTCGTAAAATCAATCGAGCCTTGGATTTTTGCTTTAAGTTTTTACTATTGTTCATTTTTTTCCTCTCCTCGTTTTTGTTATTATTATTATTATTATTATTATTATTATTATTACTATTATTATTATTACTTGTGTCACTGTGAATAGTACTACTAAGACCCCCCCTGGTTAATTCTGATTGCGACTTTCGGTGATAACTACTACCAACAAGACCACTATTTGGCAACGAAGCGAGAGAAGCTGTAGATGGATTACGACGATGCTGCTGCTGCTGCTGCTGGCTGATGCCGCTTTGGCGACGACGATGTTGCTGTTGTTGTGGTTGATTTGTTGATCCTTCGATAGTATTCATATTCGACATAACTGATATATTATCATCTTTATCATCGATGATAACTGGACCACCAGATGGCCGATGTAGATTCATATTATTTGGGGATGACAATAATAAGTCCTGACATTTAAATTGATTTTCTTCGATGAGTGCAGGATCGATAAAGGTCATAGCTTCGATACGGTGGTGAACGGTAGTGGTTGCCGTCGAGTCGGAAGATGCTGATAGTTGATTGGATTCTATTCTATCGGTATGTATGCATTCTTTTTCCTCTTCCATTTTATTTTGTTCTTTCTCCTCCTCTTCCCCATCCCAATATGCGTATCCTACACATGTCAAGTGAGCAGAATCGCGTGGTACAGAACGGCAGGATATTTTGACACCATCATTCTTATTATTCTTATTTGCCGTGCTGCTAGTAATACCAACACCTAAGATGTGATTTTCTGTAGCAAATTGTATTGTTTCAGTTGTGTCATTCCCCCCAGGTGATGCAACATCATCATCATCGATCGTCGTCGTGTTATTACTTCTTCCGCCACACGAATAACACGTCGTTGGCGTGGTGAAGGGCGATGTAAATATCTCTTTAAATTCCATGATTGTTTTGTTTGTTCGCAAGCCGTGTGCGGTACGTATATCATCAATCTATGTATTTGTTCCTTTCGTTCATTACTAGAGATTATTTTGCTTCCAATACCATTTAATTATTCTCTACTCTAGCAGTCAGTAATAACTGGTACTTGCTGTAATGTATTCTTATGATCTCTCTCCTATTATTGATTTCCTATCTAGCAAGTATTCCTTGGCGGGTTATGTCAAGATCTTCGAATCTATTATTTTAATATATGACGATGATGTGATGTGACTTGGTCTAGCCTACTAAGTTGTGTTTTTTCGACACGGTGCTATTCTAGCGACTCGACTCACTCGACTCATGTCCCGCGCGCGAAAATCAAAATGAGATGGGTAGTCGTAATAACGTGATTGCAACCTCTAACGTCTATTTACAGAGTTTCGAAGGTTCTTACCGAACAGTTATTTGTATCATCATCGCAATATACTGTACATCATTTACAACATTGGATGCTCTTTGCCATTGGCGTAAAACGTAAAATACAACGTCAGCAAAAGAAAAAGAAAAGAAAAATGGATACTACTAGTTTGAAAGATACAATATTGAATTATCGAAATAAATTTAAACGATTAGGTCGTACATATCATATTTTGATTGGAAGTCAATTATTTTTTGCTTTAGCAGCGTTTCGATATCATAGACATCAAAATAATTTAATTGAAAAAGAAAAAAATAATAATAATTCAAGCGTAGTGCCTATTAAAACAAATTTAATCATTACAGAATCAGGATCAGAATTGGTGTCGATATCGTCGGCACAACAACAGCAAAAGGAAGCAACAGCAACAGCAAAAATAAGAAAATAAAATCCAAGTAACAAACAAAGGTGGTGACGATAAAACAGTAGTATACCCAGAGAACTAGCTAGTAGGTGTAGGCAACGTACAAACATTATGACTAGTACTCGACGTAGTACACTTTTTGTATTATCCCCATTTTTTTATGCCACTCTTATATTCGGTATTCTATATTGTTATGTTACGTTACAGCGGGTACCTATATGGATTACGGAACAACAACAAAAACAACAACAACAACAGCATATTCTACTATTGACAACAACATCAACAAAGACAATTATACAATCTGACTCGATAGAGATATCCGAGCACGACAAATTAATATTCGACAACAGCAAAAACAAAAACAACAACCACAACAACAACAGCAATAATAAGAACAATACCATTAACGAAACACCCGTATGTCCAACACGTCCACCTATATGGCCAAATTCTTTAATTATTACACAAAGACGTATCCCCGATATGGATTCAAAAGTTAGTCCAGCAATAACTATAACATATTATGATTATAAGTATGGTGGTAATTTAGTTCAAATTTATTCTGAGGATAATGATAATGACGATATTATGGATATGAATAATGCGTTATGGGATTTAGAATTAAATACAGGTCAATCCTATTACTTTACACCCTCTAAACAAATATGCACACCAATACAATTTTCTGTTGGTATCCTTCGACCAGATTTTTTACAAGATACTGCAACTATATCATTAGGACCATCATCTTCTTCCCGTAATGATAATAATAATAATAAATTAGTATGTGGATATACGAAAGCTAATTTTATTGATTACTATATTGATCCAATAACAAATATACCAGATTCATGGTATTTTCATACAATGAAAGCTACATTTCAAGTATTAAATTATACAACAACAACAACAACTACTACTAATAATAATACATCCAATAGTAATAATAATAACCTCTTCAGCAACAACGACAGCCAATCAACGGCATTAATTGATCCATCATTGTTTATTCCACCTAAATATTGCTTCTAAAAAGACGAAAATCTAAAATTAAATCAATCCTATAGAACAATATCATCTATATTTATTTACTTACTTCTTGAGCATGAATACATGGTATCGTAATGGATGAATAATATTATCATCCATCATTTCAATAGAATTTGGATCGATATTCCAATTATATGAATTTTTCTTTGGCAGCTTTATACCAAAACTTCCTACTTACTTCACCCCAATTATCCTAGCGTAGCGCAATATTCATTATGATCAACGATTGATGTTTGTATTATCAAGACGACAAATACAGCAACAGCAACGAGAGTACTTAGTTAGTTAGATGTTTCTTATGTTACAGTAGACAAATGTAGTTAAAAAATTCATTTAATTTGTCTTTACTACTCACCTGGTCATCACAATATGGAACCGACACTTGTTCAATAATGACAGGAACTCTCGGCTTTGCAATACGTGCCATTTCTGCTACCCATTTTTCCATACCAATCGCGTTGTTTTTGGACTAGAAGTTTCCATAATTTTTGTCCCATCCAATCATTTTCTTCTTATCCTTTAGTTAGGCTTTTATATATATATCTGTCAATCGTTCCCAATCATCGGTATCTTCAATATCTAATGGACCCTGCCTGTTGTGGTGATATATATCCAGTATAGACCAAATCAAATGCATTATTTGATAGTACATGACTTATATCCGTAGAATCGCTAGTACAAAAAATTCCTTGTAGGAATAACACCGTCACTTAATACCACTTCATTTGCCTTTTCTACTGATTCTATTACATATTCATCCCCATACACAACCAACTCACTTATATCATGATTATCTTTTTTTCTAATGTCATATATAAATTTAATCCAATACCGCATGCAGATCCATATATTGCCATCCCTTATTTTAAATATTGTGGATTATTTTTTGATTTGAATGGAATTATTTTCTTTTTTGTTTGTGTATAACTTTGTCCCCATCCATCAAAATCTTGTTTACGGAATATTCTTAAAAATTCTTCTAATAATAATCATATAATATTATATTATAATACAATATAATATAATAATTGATGTTTAATTTATTTTCTGGTCCCCCCCTTTAATTTGACTAATAACCTTTAAAAGGGGGTGCGAGGATATTCAACATTGAGTCATTTAATTTTTACATTCCGTCCAACCTTACGACGAAGCGACAAAAGCAGTCATAGCATTTTGAATAAATTTAAAATTGTCTATCAATACCGGTAATAGTACAAAGTAATACAAGCCATACTGTATTCGATAGTGGAGACAGTGTGACAACATATTGTATTCATTACGATACACTACTCATTTTACAGAAGAAGTAGACAACATTATTAATAAAGGGGGCAAGAGTTATCAAGTTTTTCGTTGGAATAGTAGTAACTTAGTACACCGTGCGTAATAAGAATAATAAATAAGATGGCAAGTCGTGATTTAACAAATGCGTATTTCGATCGAAGGACGAATGCATTAAAACGAAGAATAGCAACCGGTAATGACAAGAATACTGATCAAAGCAATCGCTTAACAGCTGGTGGAAGTAGTAGAGACGATGATGGCGATGGACATTCCTTGATGCTGATGGAGGTGAGTAGTATATTTTTAGTTATTGTATATAGAGCGAAACGAAGAAAAGAAAAAAAAGAAGCACTCATTTGTCAGGTTTATAACGAATAGAAAAAAAGAAAAACAATCAATCAAGAAGCGTAGGCAAAAATTGAATTAGCGTTCATTAAAAACTTTAAAAAGAAATTCATCTATGCAACTGCCTGCATTGCATATTCTCACTGTATTTTTATTTCGTTTCATTTTTTAATTCTTTGCAAATCCTAAAAATAAAATCTCGTTCGTTCGTTCGTTGATCCGATGATGCATTATTATTTTAATCAAACAAATCCAAATCGCAAAACAAACAACATGATAATAAAATCACAACAACGATAATGTTATCAACATTAAAAATCATGTTATCAATAACAAACAATCAAACAAACAATCAAACAAACAATCAAACAGGAGGGTAGTGATGGTATTCAAATGACAAACCTTAACAACAACAATACAAAACAAAAACAACCAACGTGGGTGGTGGATGTCGATCAGGTGAAATTAATATTACAAGATATACGACGACTGATGGAAGATTTACGTTCGTTACATGCATCTCGTGTTGGATCTGTGTTTGGTAAAGATTTAGATGATATGGAAATACGGATTGAAACTATGACACGTGACGTGACTGATAAATTCCGTAGAGCGGAACGTATATTAAAGCAGGTCGGTACCGCCACACGTCGTGCGGGTGGGGAGGAGGCGGCGATTGGTGCCAATATTCAACGTAGTTTAGCAAAGCAATTACAAGAATTGAGTGTGGACTTTCGACAATCACAACGTAAATACTTAGCAGAAGTTCGTGCTCAAAAAAGTGGATTCGATATAACGGGTGCCACGTCGAATGATCACTTTGCAGGGATTGATTTATCCACAGAGGAGGGTGGATTCTTTACCACACAACAGGTACAGGTCGTCGATGACTTACAGGAAGCAATTGGATCGCGTGATCAGGAAATATCGAAAATTGCACAATCTATAGAAGAACTTGGTACAATATTTAAGGAATTAGCTGTCCTTGTTATTGATCAAGGTACGATATTAGATCGAATTGATTATAATATGGAAGCTGTAGTAGAAAGTACCAAAACGGGGGTTACACAATTAGAACGTGCAGAAAAGGCACAAAAGAATGCAAGACCGATGAAATGTATCTTTTGTTTAGTCATTACAATATTCATTTTATTAGTTATACTAGTCCTTAAACAAAAATATTTGAAGTAAAGAAGTTAATTGTTATATATACATCAATAATAATAGTAACAAATAATATAAGAAATACTAAAATATAATAGTTGGTAGCTCCATATAGATAATTGTGTAATTTTGATCTATGACGAACGAAAACAATGTTAAAAACCGATTCGTGAGTTCACTTCTTTGACTTCTTTGAAGAATAGATCCATTCAACCTGTTCTTTCCTCCAATGCCATAACCCTTTCGCGTTTGTACTATTGGTTGATTTCAAAAGCTTCAGAATCTTTTAGATAATCTCTAGTGCAGTTGTCTATCTAATCTTCACAACTTCATCAAACAGCAATGCATCGTCACTGCCAAAATGTTTCGCCATTCCGGCCCAAATAGGACGTCCCCATCCCGTGACAGGATCCCACCCATCCTCAGTCGATGGGAATCCAGTGTCGCATGAAGTCTTTGTATTTCCCGTCTTCACGCTTTCGTATGCTTCACCAGGAAACTGTTCGTTCACTTGCCAGAGACGTGGTGCAAGAAATCCCAATGGTGGAAGTCCTGCATTTAGACGATGATCCATGATCAAGCTCCATATCCCCGCAGTCGTTGGACACGATTGCGAGGTGCCCCAATTGGCAACTGCGGAGATATCTGGGTATGCTCTTCCTAACGAATCGAAGGCCGTGTTGGGGATTGGGAAGCCATTTTGTCCTTTATGTGCGTTCAAGTAGTCGGAGACGGTCCTTTGTTGATGATAAGGTCGTGCAAATTGCCAAGAAAATCCACCACCGCTTCCTGACCACGCCTCTGGTTTCTTGGGATTTCGTTGGTCTAAATTTTTATCCCAATCCGTGCCTCCAACTGAAATCACGTAGGGAGAAGCTGTTGGAAAGACTGGCATATTCAATCTACAGGATACCTCGTTCAATACTATGGCAATGTTGGTATTACCTTTAAAAGGTTGAAAAGAAAAGTGCGAACCACCATCACCACTGCTAGCAAATACGGACACACCTCGTGCACCAAGAATTTTGAAACCGGCAGAGATACGATCCACTTGCTTTTCACTCAAATACATACAAACTTGACGTTGCTGCTGCAAAAAGTCGTTGCAGTCGGTATTTGTGATTCCTTGTTTTGCTGCTTCTTCGCACAACAAGTTACAAGAAAATGCACCAAGACTTCCTAAAGACATGGACAAGACTTGTGGCAGCTCGTCTCGTGTCGATAATTGCGTGACGAAATCTAAGAGAGCTTGTCCGAATCCCTTACCTTCCTCGGTAGAGGCTGATGTGTTGGTATTTGAAACAAGTGTACGTACGTTTAAACCGAACGAAGAAATCATCATTGTGTCGAGATTTCCTTCATTAAAGTTATCACCACCCTGCTCTCCATGATAAGTCGTGTCGTAGACCACACGGGATAGATTTAAGAGTGGTACGTCAGAAGTCTTGAGATGTTCAAGCTGCGATGAATCGAACCCGAATGTACCGGGACCCCAAACCATTTGCAAGGTTGTGTCGTTGGTGGCAATCAAATCTGCAGGAATACCATACGTGCTTTTTTGTGCAGAAGGACAGTATGGTCCATTCAATAGTGCGGTCAGGTTCTTTTGGTGCCGATATTGGTGGTCAATATTGACTGTAGATTTTAGTAATTTTTCGTCTCTACGCAATAGAAAATCGATGTTCAAAGATGATGGGCATGTTGGAATAGTGGCGTTGTTGTTGGAGAAGGTGATCCGTTCATCAAACATGGCAGTGACAATATCACCCAGTGGACCGATGGTGGTGAACGTTGCTCCTAAACCTTTGAGCCAGGTGATGACGGCGTCATGTGTTGCTTTGGGGGGAGATATAATGTCACGTACTTCGTTCAGCGACAAATGTTGCAGGTACAATTCGTCCTTTGGATCTGCAATCTGCCAAAATCTACGTTCTAGAAGCGCCTCGTTTTCATGTGGGAGACCCAAAACTAGTTCGAAGGAAGTCACTTTATGCTGTGCAAGTAGTAGTGCCGAGAAGGTAAATATGATGCAATACATGAAAAGTGACATATTCGGAGTTTTGAAACGATTCATCGTCTCGAAATCAGTAATGCTGGCAGACGATTTCAATTTATGTATGTGATGAAACTTCGTAGGAGATAAATTTCATGCTGGTACCGGGCCAGTAACGTTACATGTTGCTCTCAATCTGTAGAGGCAACAACAGTTTCGTGTCGAATGTTGTTCTTATATAATGCCGAAGAGAAGAAATACAGGTACGTACAATAATGTAGGAATTTTCCTCTACATAAAATATTGAATTTTAATCTCAAAAATTATTTTGGTCGCGCATACCTAACTTACTACGGTATGGGAGGTCTTGTTAAGTAATATATATGATCACTCCTCTCGAATGTTTTCGAAGAAAATTCGAAATTCAACTAAAAGCTGTTCCAACATCTGCTGTACAAAGTACAAAGGAGATGGTGTTCTGCTATCTTCTATCTAAATTGAGCTTAGTACAGCACACTGCATTGTATTACTAGTCTGATGTTGAGGTTAAAAGCTCAATTCTGAGCCTATCCCACATTGTAAGCACTTTAAATTGTTAGAAATAATAAATTCCACTTATAGCAGTAATACAGAAATACAACTAAGCTTAATTATTAAAGCTGTTAACTATCATCCAAATTTCATATATTTGCTTTCGCAATTATCCTACAATTGTACTATACTTTCGTTAGTGATTTCGGATAAATAAGATTAATTTAGTAGCGTTAGAAAAAATGCAAAGATCAAGTATAGTAGGTGTTTAAACCAAACCGATGGTTTCGTCCAAACCTAGTGCAATGTTCAGATTTTGTACAGCGGCGCCACTTGCACCCTTGCCAAGATTGTCAAGTCTGGCACACAAAACAACTTGCTCTGCTTCATCATTGGGAAAGACGAATAATTCCATCTTGTTTGTATTGACAAGAGTATCAGGTCTCAAGAATGCTCCCCGTTCAAGTAATCCAGCCTCCTTTACATTTGCTTCTCCAAGAGGCATTACTGAGACAAAATTACTTCCCTCGTAGTGTTTAGAAAGAGTTTCATGGATTTTTTCACCATTACATCCCTTTGAAAGCCATTCGTAGTGGAGCGGTACCGAAACAACCATACCCTGGGCAAATGTAGAGATTTGGGGTTGGAAGATAGGTTTGCGATTTAACAGAGAATACTTACCCATTTCGGGTAAATGCTTGTGTTCGAGTGAATATCCGTAGCCAGCCCATGGTTCGTTGTCCTGTTCGTCGTCTTCGAATAATTCCATCATCGCCTTACCACCACCTGAGTAACCTGATATAGCGTTGACTGTGAGTGGTGTGCCTTCCTTTAACATACCGGCGTCAACAAGCGGACGGGTCAATCCAATAAATCCGGTAGGATAACAACCTGGGTTAGAGATCCGCTTGCTTTTACTCAATTTTTCTCGTTGTTCCTTTGATAATTCTATTATAACAATACGCGAAAATTAATCAATGTGATCAAATAATGGAATACAGATAAAGAAATTCAAATTGCATTTAGAGTCGTAATCATGTGGTGTGTGGCCAAGTTTTGGAATAGTAACGCGAGAAATGAATCGAATTACACCAAGTGAAAATAATAAATATTTGTTTAGTTTCACGAAGATTATTTTTTTCATCAAGGCAAAGATATAGTAGCATTATTTGTGTTCTACTTACCAGGAAATCCGTATGCCCAATCATCGTCGACCCGATAGGCAGTAGATGCATCGATAATTACGGTTCTGTCGTTGTCGGATTCGACAAATCCAGCAGCTTCTATCGATGCAGCATCCGGAAGGCCTTTTGATTTATGATATTTTTTATATTATATTATAATCAGTACAAACAATTGGAATGGGAAACAAACAAACAAAAAAGCGGTCGTCAGCGAGCTATACATTATCCATCACATAACAGTGGCATCTGAGCCGTCATCTCCGACGACGTCGCCGCGTCATGTATATTGATTACGGTTACGTACATAAAATAACAACATCAGCTTCATTGATATATTTTTTCCTCGTATCTTCATCTTTTCTTAACTCAGAAGGAGGAGAAATAATTTCAAGATCATCTCGTGCCTCGATTCTTCCTCGTACTTGTAGTCCCGTCGTACCAGTCTCGCCGTCGATAAATACCTTGTACTTTGCAGCAAAAAGACTTGTCGTCGTCGAAGACGATCGTAGGTTTGATGAAGGAGCAAATCCCAATGTACTTGGGGCACAACATAGCAGGATTGCGGCAATAGAAAGTTTCATTTTTTCGGGTATGGTATGCAATTGTAGAATTTTCGTTTTGTTCTTTTTGTGTCGATGCAAGTTTTATGATTTGTGGATTTGTGTCGAAGCAAGTTTGTTTATGAGCGAACAATGATCTTATCGGGCGAGGTTTGTTTTAAAAAATCAGTGCCAGAATTTATGCAGGTAATAATGATGGCAGTACGTGAATGAGCATGTGACAGTATTTTCATAGGAGCGTGCGTAGGAAGCAAGAAGAAGATCGAGAGAGTGCGTGGGAAGTTTAGTAGGGTGCAATTTCACTGAAAATAAGATCTGAAATGACGTGTGTCATCAATCGTGAATACTGTAATGATCGTAAATATCTAGTACTAAATTAGCTCTTATCATGCCATATATTTTACTGTATTGTAGTACAGTACAAAACTATACCTAAAGTTGGTACTTGAACAGCTCGAGATGTAAATCAGAGCTAAAATGCAGTAATGATTTCAAATTTGTTATAGATCCTTGTACTTGTGTTCGAACAGGTAAGGTGAAATGAAAATTGGTTGTGCGATGGCATCATCCGAGAAATATCCTTTTGAAAGTAATCAATGGGATTATTATTTTTTATTCTATTGTTGTATTGTATTGAATATTAATCAGTTTTTATTTTCCATTGATTCGACGCATTATGATCCTTTACATCAGCTCGCTAGTATTCTATAACACATCAGATTCTATCTTGCTCTTCGAGTTCATTATCTAAAATGGAAATTGCTCCTTCGTTATCCCAGGAAAATTGATGATATTCATCATCTTTTGGACCACGTTCGTCTGAAGGGAGAATAATATTCCGCAATAGAAGGTCTTCCATTTCGAGTCGACGACGACGACAAAGTTCTGGATCAGCTCTACGAATTACACCACTTGATGCAGGAACAAAACCCCTAACAACAGCATTATTAGTAATATCTTTAAGCCATCGTGAATTATTCAGAACCCAACCCCGATGGTTCTTTTTTTCCTGTCTTTTTAATCGAAATTTAGCTACATCCATTCGTCCCCATTCCTTACATGAATTACCGAGTGCACCTGGTCGGATACATCGTTTCGAAACATCAACGAATCCTACCAATACGATACGCCGTCCTGACGTAACGACATCAGCCCCATGCAATATCTTTCCACAATGTAAAACGGCATCTCCAGCTCGGTTGGGTCGTATAGCACCACCGGGATGGAGGATTCCACCATCTTCAAAGGTTGGTCTAACATCACGAAGTGCATCGTAAAAAGTTCCACCACCTTCGAATTCGTTGGGTGGGTTCAACAATAAAGAAAAGGATAAGAGTGAACCATCTCTATGTAATTCTAGTCGGTCCATGATGTTACTATTCGTATAATCAGCATCGTCTTCGTTGTCGTTGTCGCCGTTTTGTTGTTGATTTTCTTCTTTACCTTGATAATATGCAACGAATAGATCATTGTAGGATAAATCATTGACATCGATATTGTATAGATCAGAAAATTGTTGAAATAATCGTTGTTCAAAATCTGATGATTCTAAAAATGTTTCAAGTTCGGTACATTCATCTACAGGAAAATCACATGTCGAATATGATTCATGTCGTTCAGAATCTGGTTGGTCCCATCGTCCATTCTCTTCTGCATAATCTTCTGCTAATCTACATGCCATACCAACTTCCTCATCTGATAAAAGTGGTCGTATGTAAATACTATGAAGTGACGACGATGACGACGATGATGGATCAGAGTTGTCGTCGGTATTTTTGTTACTACTATCATGAAAAAATAATGGAAGTTTTACTGTCACGTTGATATATGAATCCAATTCTACAGT
This sequence comes from Fragilariopsis cylindrus CCMP1102, assembly GCA_900095095.1. Lineage (NCBI taxonomy): Eukaryota > Bacillariophyta > Bacillariophyceae > Bacillariales > Bacillariaceae > Fragilariopsis > Fragilariopsis cylindrus. The sequence goes on from FMBT01000373.1 coordinate 136,098, forward strand.
TGTGTGGTGTTCTTGCGTTGTGGACGACGTCGACAATGATGATGATGATGGTGTTGAAATTTGTATAGTTGGGCCAACACGGGGATCCATTGGACAGAAACACTCTAGGACGTCTAGAAAGAGTGCAATCCACATCAAGACGACGAGCATTGTTCTTTTCGACTTTTGCATTATATATCGTTCGTCTTCGTCTGTAATGTTGTATCTTCTCGAAGATTGATCAGTGTAGTCGTACAGTAGTTACGATGTGCTTTGCGTAGTAACGAGTTGACCGATGAACCGACTTGATACTTGATTGATACTCTTTTATTATGAAAGAATATAAAGGATTTTATTTTTTAATTGTTAATTTATTTTCACACATCATCGAATGGTTTTGGCGCGATCACACATCAACGCGCGAATTGCGTTCTTTCAATTCGATAAGCAAATCCAAGAAGCCGATTTTTTTCACGATCGGAATTCTAGAATTCGGAATTCGGAATTCAGATGTTTAAAAGTGCTTCACGATGACAATAACAACACACACCCAATTAGTTACTGTAAGACAAAGAGTCACACATTACATGCCGATGAGGAAACCAACAGCAACAACGACAACGACCGCCAATGCCATCGCCGTCAGTGACGATGACGACGACGACGACAACAACAACACCAAAAACAAATCCTTCGAGGTACATGATTGTTTCAATAAGGATCTCATTAATCGTTATGATGGATTTATTTTAGATCAATTTGGTGTTTTACATAATGGATTAAATGGATTGGATGGTGCACCTGAATTAGTGAAGGTTCTTGTTAATAAATATAATAAAAAACTTGTCGTACTATCCAATTCATCATCATCATCTAAATCTTGTAAATTGAAATTACCTGATCTTGGTTTCAATCCGAACTATTTTGTCAATGCTGTTACTAGTGGTGAAGAAGCGGGACGATATATCCGTAACGAATACGGTGGTGCGGCTGTGCACAGTAACGCAACAGCAACAGCGACGCTAACGACGACGACGACGACGACTACGAAAAAGAAGAAAGCACTTTGGTTTACATGGAAATCTCGTAAAACATCACCGTCGCCGTTACGTTTCCTTGAACTTTGTGGGGATGTTCTAGTTACAACCAATCCCGATGAGGCAGATTATATCATTCTGCAGGGAGTGGAGGTATTAAGAGGTCAAGAAGATAATGATGGAGCGGCTGAAGAAATTGCACTTGGAAATTTCCACACTACTGGCAAGATGGATGAAAACCATGATGATGACAATCACGCAACAATCGATTATGTGTTACGAACTTGTGTGGGTCGTAACATTCCTATGATATGTGCTAATCCTGATTATATTATGGTCAAACCAAATGGATCTATTGGATATATGCCTGGAACAATTTCAAAACGATATGAAGAATTAGGTGGAGACTGTATTAGTTTTGGTAAACCCCACGTACCGCATTTTGAGGCATGTTTACAATATTTAAATTTATCAAAGGATAAGGTTGCACATGTCGGTGATTCTTTACATCATGACGTGAAGGGTGCAAATGATTCAGGTATTGATAGTATCTTTGTTGCTGGTGGCATTCATCGAACCGAATTATTAGGAGGATGCGTACTGGGTGATGTTCCAGATAAGAATGATCTAAATAAATTATTCAAGAAACATTCACAAATTCCTACACATGTAGTTCCCATGTTTCGGGGGGAACTCAGATGATGTGATGTGTATCATATTTAAAAATCATTCATTCATTCGTCATCTTCCGCCTGCTAGCTAGCTAACTGCTGTAGAGTGTCTACACGGATTTAATATAAGTTGTACGGTAGTGACATGCTTTTCCCGAATATTCACTAAAGTCTCCAATGCAACACCTTAAATGTACAACTAAACTATTAACTTACCTTGTCGTCATTCATTGGAAGGATCGATCGATAACTGACAAAACTAATTCTAATAATATTTTTTACTACTTCTAGATAGATAAAATTTGGATATACAATTTAATAAATATTAATTACTAAACAGTAATTATAATTGGGGAATAATAGGTAACAATAGAATCTAATGTTGGGTAAGCTTGGAAGCAAGAGGACCCATAAACTTGGCCTTTTCTTCCTTGGTTTGGAATCGTCCATGACCAAGTTTGGAGGATGTATCGATAAATTTGAGTTCGATCTTTTCCAAATGCTTTCTTGATGTATGTTTCATCATTGACTTACGAAGGACAAGAGGTCTCTTCTTAACACCAACGACGGCACCCTTAAGCATAAGCCAATCTTCATTGACTTCACCGTAATGGACGAATCCACCCATTGGTGTGATCCCCTTTTCGGTTAAATCAGCATCAGTTTGACATGAAGCCTTATCGTCCTTCTTACCGATACGGTATACCTTCTTGTTCAATTCGGTACGATGGAAGTAACCGTTTTGACCAGCACGTGCAACAGTGGTTGAAACACGGGCAGGATGCCATGATCCAATACAGGCAACCTTACGAAGACCTCTGTGTGTCTTACGTGGAAGACGAGTTACACCCCAACGAGTGGTAACACCTTCATAACCACGACCCTTGGTTACACCAAGAACATCAATATTTTCATCTTTACTGAAAACGGAATCGACAGTGACTTCCTTTTCGAATAGAGCTTTAGCGAAATCAACCTTAGCAGCAACATCACCACCATTGATTTGGATTTCCATAATATGTGCCTTCTTTAATCGAAGGTTAAGTTTCTTAACTTGTGTATGTGCGATGACACGAACAATAGTACAGAATTTCTTAATACGTTCAAGTTCGGCTTCAATATCTTTTCCACCATCTTCAGTATGTTTCTTGGCGTATTTGGTAAAGGCCTTTTTCTTAGCACGGTACCAGTTCTTGTACATACGACGTCTGAATTCTTCATTCAAATGCTCAGCGAAGACGGTTGTCAATGTACGAAGACCAAGAGGTGTTTCAACGTATCCAACAACACCAACAACAACCATAGGTGGGGTTTCAACGACGGTAACAGCATCAACGACTTCACGCTTGTGCATAAGTGCACCAGGTCGGTCAACTCCACGTACAACGTGTGTCATACCAGCCTTGTATCCACGGAATGCAGTTAGATGTGGTGCATCCTTACTGTTGTCCTTTGGGAATGATCGGACTTTACCAGAATGTTTCTTGGTACGTTTCTTGGGTAAGAAACCAAGGGAACCGGAACGAGGGGCTTCGAATTTTCTATGAGACCTATTAATTCAAAAAAGGAAGGAGATATATAGTAATATATGTGAGTAAACTTGCTGCGGTAATAGAGCTACAAATTTGAAACTGATCGAGATGAACAGCTAACTACGTCAATTCCGATCCACCGAATATGCAACTAAACCGATTGATTACTTTATCGATAGGATATATTTCCTGCTGCTATTCTACTCTAGACTGCATCAAGATCACAAACAATTCCCACTAAAGTCGATACTTACATGGTGGAGGTTTTTCTAATTAAAATATAAGTTAGGATGTGCTTGGCAAAACGGAGGGAAAGCCTCTACTTGAAGCATTAACGAGTATTTTCGTGGTGGTTGGACGTGCGTGATTTTTTAACCCTCTAAAATTTCGTGTTAATGAATTACTCTTTACTGAATACTAAAAAAGATAACTTTTCTAAATTAGGGTTTTGGTTATGTTTTGTCTTTCACCGCGCGCATAGTTTTCAGTTTGCTTTCGCGCAAAAATAATCTGAGACGTGGATATCTATGATGCCCTTTCATTTCTTTCTTCGTTCAAAAAAATCTCAAATTTCGTCTAGATTGTTGTCATCAAACATCAAACATCAAATATCAAAAATTCGCCATTCATACAACACTCACATCATCCATCATCATCACCATGAAATCCAATTTGATTCACTTCGTACAATGGTTATTTTTAGCCGTCGTTACTAGTGACTATGCATTGGCCTTTGTTTCTCCGTCTACGAGGATAAGAACCGTAGTATATTTATCATCAACGGCAGCAGCAGCAGAAGAAGAAGAAACTACAACGACAGCAGTAAAAACAACAGTATCAACCAAAGATGATGGAGATTTCTCCTTCTTTGATGAGGCTTCTATTTATGTGCGTGCTGGATCAGGAGGACAGGGATCATCGACGTGGAAAAAGGCGAAGAAGGGTGCGAATGGTATACCAGATGGTGGTACGGGGGGAAGGGGTGGTAATATCGTACTAGTACTCGATCCAAGTCTTAATACACTTGCTGGTTTAAGTCGTCGTGCACTTCGGCCCAATGCATTCGGTGGTGGAGGTGCTGCTGCATCAAGTAAACGTATGAGTCGTCATTTAAATAAGCTTGTCGACGATGACGATGAATCTGCTATTAATGAGAATAACTTGTCGTCCGTGAACGTTTATTAAGTTTCCGTGCTGATGATGGTAGGGCCGGTGGAAGAATGTACGATAATGGACGTTGTGGGGAGGATTGTGAGGTTCGTGTTCCACCTGGAACGGTGGTAAAATTGGAATTTTCGAGTGACGACGGAGATAGTATTGATGAGGAAAATAATACTAATGATAATGATGATGATGATGATGAAAGTAAAAATAGCAGTACTTCGAACGATGACGAAGGGCCGCAAGAGGAGTATGATCATATAGTAGAGCTTGGGACTGTATCATATGAAAGCCCTTCGCTAACAGTTGCAAGAGGAGGCAAGGGTGGTGAAGGTACTGGTGTTCTCAAGGGAAAGAAGAATGGTGCGACACGTCGTGGTCCAGTGGGTGGTGAACGTTTCCGAGTTCGACTTACACTCAAGATTGTAGCTGACATAGCTCTCGTGGGGGTTCCAAATGCTGGAAAGGTGAGTCTTTTTTATACTGGTATTATAGTATCATACATTCAGGGTAAAGTGTGTGTGTGTGTGTGTGTGTGTGTTTGTGTTGTGATACGCCTTTCATTTTTATCGTTGAACTTCTAGTAGTTTGCGTTTTTATTTATTTATTACTAACACCATACACTATCGTGAATCAATCGATTTCTTCCTCGAATCTATAAAGTCGACGTTCCTCGCTGCAGTCACACGTGCAAAGCCTCGCATTGCAGACTATCCCTTCACAACTGTTGTACCCAATCTCGGAACATGGATTCCGGGTGGTATGAGCGATACCAATACCAATAGGAACAAAGATGGAGAGAGAGGAAGAGAGAAGGAGAGAGCTGCTGGTTCCAATGGATTAGTCTTATGTGATGTCCCTGGTCTTATCGCCGGAGCATCTGAGGGAGTTGGTCTTGGTCATGCCTTTTTACGGCACATTGAACGATGCCGAGTCATCTTACATCTTATTGATGCCACAGGGGATGATCCAGTGGGAGATCTAGCAATGGTCAATGATGAGCTTAGGCGATATGGGAGTGGAAGTCTAGCAAAGAAACCTCAAGTGGTCATTGTCAATAAGATTGATGCCGCGTGGGAAGGACTAGAAGACGAAGAGGAAATCAAGAAGAAGAGAGAAGAGCTCGCAGATAAGATAAAAGAAGAAATGGGACATACCCGACTTATGTGGATATCTGCAAAGGAAAAGGATGGCGTTGATGGTTTGATGACGCGGATGGCATCGTATGTTGGAACAATAAAGGAAGAGCAGGGAAATGAGGTAACGCAGTAGAATTATTCACTCCCTATTGTTTTGGTACTGTTGTATTGTTAACGAAAGGGTGGATTGACACGTATCTGTGTATGCTACTGAGGAATATTTAGCTTCCCGGAGAATTCAGATGTTGTTATTCATCCCCTGCTTGAATTAGATAAGATGTTCCTTTAACCAGATTCGATTACTCCTAGAGAACGGTACAACAAATAACTTTCCTTTGATTGCGAAACAAACTGGAATCATGCGCTTCCGCGTCTTGTCGATGGATGAGGACGGAAGATTCTTCTTCTTGGAATTATGTCTCAGTTGCGGTGTAACAACAATTAAATAATGTTCCGCGTCGTGCGATGGAAAAAAGAAGAGCAGTGATACTTGAGACTTTTACGGTAACGCTAGGGGCGTGAGGTCGGTCCGATATCTCTAGTAGTGGACCTCATACCACTCTAACTAAAATCATAATAATTATAATATACTTGTATAACCCAAAAATGATCAGTTTTTGTACGGATAACTAGCGAGCGATGTTTTATTATGTTGATGTCTAATTTTCTTTCTAAATAATTTACCATTTCCGTACCGTTGAAGTATGCGGATAGACTATGCATTTACCTTTCTTGTTGAATTTGGCTTTGAAGAAACTCTTTGTCCCCGTATAAATCTTTTGACTGGAAACCCTATCGACCAATTCACGATGACCTGGTTGTCCAGGAGGCACAAAAAAACTGCAGCTACGGCTCCTATCGTATACCATAATTTGCGCGTCTTTGCCGTTACTTTGAACTTTGATCCAGAATTTTTCATTAGCCTTCATCCCAGAAGGGGGTGCATAATTGCACACAACCTTGCCCACTCCCTCTCTAAACCAGGAAATATCCTCGCCACGTGTCGAGGGTTGACCAAGTTCTACCTCCCCTTCTTTTTCCAGGCGTGCACAGTCATGTTTATGCTGATCTTTCCAATGACTAACTTGACATTCTTTACTGCAGTAATCGACGGCTAAGCACTTGGAACATTGCATGAATACGGCGGGTGCTACATCTTTCGCACGTCTGTTGCAGTTTTCGCAGCTGCCATTTCGAAGATATTCAATATCTTTTTCTTTATCAGCCTGCTTCCACGCATGTCTCTTCAAAACTTCGTATACCTTGTTTTTTGAAAATGATGGAAGTACCATCATCTGCCGAATAGACATACCCCCTCCCTCCGCAACGTCTAAACAAGTAGAAGAATGTTTACATAGAAACGTAGCAACATCGTCTCGTTGGCTCATTGCAACCTCGTGCATGCTAATCGATCCAATTCGGTCTGGCACGTCTACAAGATTAGTAGCGGTGTCTACGCAATGATCAAGAATACAGATTTGTTTTTCTTTCTTGTCGTCCGTTATCTCGATAAAAATATTCTCAGGCCTTAACGAAAGTTCGTGTTCGACTATAGAGCCGGCCACAGGATACATGATTCTTCTTTCTGTTTCGGCAACATATCCTCCTAGTGCACCCTTCATTCCGTTGTATTCCTTTTTGGATAATCCGTTCAGTATAACTTTGTGACCGAATAGTGCGCACGTACGTGTTGCCTTGATTGCCATTTTTGCCATCTCTAATGTCTCTTCCGTTGCCCAGCTCCCTGCACCGTAATGACACACTGTCTTTCCAGTGACGTCCTTCGAGTTAGGACTGGCTCCGTACTTGATCAATGTCCGAAAAACTCCAACGTGATCCATATCTGCTATATTACGTGTAGTATATGTATTTACTAACTGTTTGTGTTTTGACAAAGCCATAGTTAAAATCAATGGTGGTAATCTCATCGAAGTTTCACGGTATTCCATCAATTCATTTAGAGATTTTTGTTTTTGTTGTCGTTGTCCTTTACTACGAAGAAGTAGTGTCGTCTTCAGTGTCTGTTCGACAGCCTTTGTATCACCCATGATACAATTCCACGCAAAGGACGTCAATCCTGAGGCTGGTCTCATATGATGTTCAATGTCACCTCCACTTGCAAACAATTCACGTAATACTTGTCTTTGAGGCTCAAGGTCGGCACCCAGTAGTGTAGATTGATCTCCGTCACCAAATGGATCATTGCCATTCTGTTTCACGTTGGTGCCAGCCTTGATTAATAATTTTCGTATCAATTCTATAGTTTGCTCTTTCGTTACTGCCGCTTTCAACATTTTCTGTAGTCGGTATGTTTCTGGATCCGATACACTCAGTGTACTTAATTTTTCGTTCAAGAATTGATGATCTAACAATTGTGATCCCGTACAGCCTCGAATGAATTCCTTTTGCCGATCATTCAATTTGAGATGATCCGGGCTGTTGCTGTTTCCCAGTATTTCTTTAATCATCATTTCTCTACTCATTGTATTTTATTTTTTATCTATGTGTATTCTTCTTCTTCTTCAGTTCTGGAATTTCTGTCATCGAAGATGTGTCTGCAGTGAAGTCGACTCTCTTGTGCTACCACCCTGTATCAACATTGTATCTTGCAAATTACAAATACTGTAGAGATTTATGTTGAAAAATACAGTGTGTATCAGGGGTAATAATTATTACCCCTGGTGTGTATGTTTTATGAGTTTCCTACACTAGCTTGATGTTTACATTATGATGACGTCACGCCTAGTCGCGCCATTTTGTTAGAATAATTAATTAAAGACAAGATCTTTTACCATCTTCAAATCTCGTCGTGAATCATCAATTCATCATCATAAAAGCAATAAATCGCCATCATCATATTCATTTTTTGTTGTACAACTGTATTTAAATTTACCGAGAGTTGGAAGTACAAGTAGAAGATTTGTCAGCATTCGTCGGAAACTTGGAAACAATCTAAAAATCTAGTAACCAACAACAAATAGATAGCTAACTATGAGAATTAAAACAAAGAGAAAGGCTCTATATGAGCTGCTTAAAGGGATTTTCGCTGCGGCTAGAAACGGTCAGAAACTTCCGATGTGTACAATTCTCTTACTTCTTCACTCGACTTTGCACGTACTGCTTTCACTCGAAACTATGCACACTACTTTCTCGCCTATCGGTAATGTGTTGAGGAATATCTCCAACCACTCATCTTCGACGACGATATTAACTATACGTCAACTCAGTTACGCAATAATCATGTTGAACTTTTTCATTAACGTTGTTGGATATATTTTCTTAATCAGACTATATAAACATTCTATACGTTACATATTCAATCGAGAAATTCCACCAACGATTATGGAATGTATACCATCCTTTTGTGCACATATATCGCTGTTGCGTCCACTTGAAATTATATTTAGATATTTGACATATCGATGGAGAGTATTGCCGGATGTTATCGTATTAGGGGAAGTGCGATGTGGTACTACATCACTTTGCCAACATTTTGCTTCACTACGACAACGACGACGACGACAAGATAAAAATGATACTAATGATAATAGTCAGCAAGCAGAAATACCAATTATTGATTGTCGTACACCGTTTTGTTTATGGGCTCATCCAGAACTCGATCACAAGGAAACGTTCTTTTTTGTCGGTCATTATCTTGGATATGTCACACCAGAAGCATACAGGATGTGCTTCCCTCTCAAAAGTACCAAATGGTTTAATGAAATGAAATGGAAATTGATGAATTATTATTATGAAAGAATGGGGAAACAAACATCAACGACAATACAACAGCAACCATTATTTATGACGTTTGATGGATGCGCTCAATACTTGACAAGTCCAACTGCAGCAGCATTAATCGCAGAAGCTTATCGAGCTGCGAATCAGCCTCCACCGATTTTAATCGCATGTGTTAGAGAACCGATTGATCAAGCAAGGAGTTGGTGGAGATATGAAAACAATGCAATGGTATGGGGTGATTCTATGTCATTAACAAAATACAATAAAGATTTACGAGGTGATCATTATCCACCTGTAACTTCTGACGATGCTCTTAGATTTAGTTTGAATAGTACTACCACTACCAAACTATACAAACGTGCTGAATATTTGTTTTCACAAGACAATAATAGTAATAAATTGGAGCAAGCTACTAAAAGATGTGTTTCTGTTACAATCCCATACTGGGCTATGACTTGGCCAGGTGGTCAATTATCTGGAATCGGAAGAAACGCTTTATTTGTTGAAAATATCATGAGGTACGAAAAGACGTTCCAACTTGTCTTTTCTTCTTCTCGGAATAATAATAATAATGTAACACAACAACAGCAACAGCAACAACAACAACAACAAGAGCAGCAGCAGCAGAAAGAAAATAATGAGAATGAGAAAAAGTTAGTTTATGTCAACATAATGCCCATGAAGTATCTTTCTAATGACACTTTGCTAAGAAGTTTTCTATTTGACATTCTAAAGAAATTGTCGAATCGACGAGCAAGACACAAAAAGAAAAATGTTGATCCTGAATTTGATTCTGATCTTTATAGATTTATAAAGAATACGATCACAACAGGTGTACATCGAAATGCCGCCGCCGCCACCTATTCCAAGGAAGAACTTTTTTCCAAACAAAGCGAAGATTTCTTTCAGGTAGAGAAACAAAAATTACTATCACTCTGTAAAGTAAACAATATAACCTGGATATAAAGTTCCACCTATAGAATTTAGTTTTCATTACTCGAGGACTGAACCCCAAGTTATAGCTTTATGATTGTTGTACTATTGACTTGAATACGAAGGTCCGTGTGACTTGGGCTTTTATCTGGTTCCATTTGGACATGTTTTATTTTCTTCCAGGATGCTTCTTAATTGGTTTGTTGATCTACTTGGCTTCCTTGGAGTTGTTATACCATTCTGCACCCTTGGAGTTAGTATATTGGTCTCTAACACCCTTCAAGATGGTACATCTATCCCTATGTGGTGGTAGATATATTGCTCTTAATTTTGCGATTGCATCATTAATTGAGGTTCCTTGTTCAAGGAATGGTGTTGCCTATCCTGTAGTGCTGCTACTAAATCTTCAGTTGCTACTGCTGCTAGTCTATCTGCTGAAGATGTAGAGGGTGTCTCTACTTTGTCCAGGAAGAATTCGGTTGTACTGGTTTTGCGGACACCTATTGTTTCAGGTATGTAGGCTTTGTAATTTTGATAGTGGTATATTGCTGGTCCTGGTGGTGCCATTGGGGTTCTGTTGAAGTCAAAGTTACACCATATATGTTGCTATTCTGATAGTTTTGGATTGATCCTGGATCTCCTGAACATTTAAAACGTCATTAAGGCCTGTCTAATTAGTTGCCACTTGGTTTGCCAGGAAGAATTTGTCTGTGTGCCATACAATATCACAGTGAAGTAGTTTTTGAATGTTTGAATAGCTCTTTTGTCATGGTTCAGTTGATTATCTCCTGGGGATCCAATTTGGTAATCAATATTTCTTTCCTCAATTGCTTTGATAATGAGATCTTTCAAGGTTTCATTATCTAATTAATGTATGTATACCCTGTTTGATTCCCACATTTTGAAGTTCTTCTGTCAATTCTGTGTACATATCCTCTTACTAATTCCTCCTTGTTTCTGCTCTTTATTGGTACTTACTACAGCTTGTATCTCATTATTTGAATCTATATCATACAGTATCATCACATTGGCATTGCTGGGTTGGTTCTAATTCTGGTTCTGGTTTCATTTCCTCTTCCTTTATTTCTTCTATGGTAGATTTGGTTGTTTGTTGAATACCTTTTCTAATCATGTGGAGATGTCACATTGTTGTTGCTTCTAATTTTTGGTAGGTGCTTCCTGTCTACCCAACTGGTTGGTCCTGGCTATGTTAAGAAGAAGTTGTTATCGATTGCTTTACTACATTATTGTTTTCCCAGTGGAGATCCTGCCATTGCATGGAGAAACTGTATAAATTTTGGTATTGTTCTTTGGTGGTATGCTCTATTTGCTGCATGTGTTTGGTGGTATATACGTCAGAGGCAGGTATTTTGATCCTGTACTGTTGTTATAGTTTTATTTGCCGGATCTCTTCTACCTTTTAATATTCCTAGTTTCACATCATTATCAATCACTACCACAACATCTCTTCTGTTGAAGTTTACATTGCAATCTGCATCCACCAATTATGGTGCCAATAGTAGTGCTTCATCCATTTCTTTATCGTCATGTGCTTTCTTCACTTTTGCCAATAGCGATGATATGTCTGAATTTGTTGGTACTATTGAATGCAGCATTGTGGGTCCATTTACACATCTTACTTCTTCTATTTCTTCTGTTGTGAAGTGTCTTGCCTTCACATCCTATTGGTAGAAAGTGCTGTCCCGTTGCTGCTGTATCTTGGTGTGCTTCAACTGGTAGTGTTTCTCTAGGGATGCTATTTCATCTAGTAATATTTTGTACAACCGGGATGTGTTGCTATTAGTTACAGACATTGCATACAATTTGGTTGGTGTCACTATCATTGTTGTTTGCTTGAGGATGTGCTTGAGGATGTTAAACTAGTAGTATAACTGTTAATTATTTCTATGTTCTTTTTAGTTTGATCTAGAATACCTAATAGTATATAATTCCTCCCACGCCATCAAGTGGTTCTCAAGTGCATGCTTCTTTGTTTGCCACCCATTGTATTGGAGTTGCTGTTGCCTTGGGTCTGTGGTTTTCTGTATCTTGTACCCATTGGCACATTGTTGTTGTTGTTGTTGTTGTTGTAGCATTTTCCTGTGCCTGTGCCGGGGATGGTGGTGGTTCTGATACTGCTGTTAGTGCTGCTACTTGTGCACCTTAAGAATTTCAACTACATTGTTTTGTTCATTGGAGTTTGCTGTTAGGATTTGTTGGTTCTATCGATTGGTTCCGACTTGTTCTTGTGTTGCAGCATTAGCCAATCCAATTCCTTTGAATGCCCAATTGAACCATGTTTTTCTGTCTGTTTCTGTTTCTTTTTCTTTCCACCTAACTACTTATACTGCATCATAGAGGTTGTCCATTTATTTTTGGAACTGGCTCATTGCTGTTTGGATCATGGATTTATCATCACACTCCACTTTGAGTTATAGTAACATTATCCTTCCAGTTTGCAGCTTTTTGTAATACGCCTGTCATTTTTTATTCGATGCCTGTGTTTTCATTGTCATAATCTTCCAGATCCACACTTGATCTTATCTAGCTCAAATTTGAATCTGCATCACACGGAAGATTCCCCAACAGACCAAATTAAGCAGTAAATTTTCCCATTCCCTTGTCTTTAGAGAGCTATATTTTGACTACTCTATTGTGTATAACCTTCCAAGTGGTGGGCCGAGATTATGGGGATATTAGCCCCCTGTTATATCATGGGAATTGCCAGCGTGTGCCACTGATAAAAAGAAAATACACTCAAAGTGAATGGATAGAGGGGAATCTTCTCTCTTTCGCTCGGCGATTTTTGATGATCTTGGCAAGATCCATCGCGATACACGCCATCAACAAAAATCAATCCGACATCCGCCTTTCTTACATAAAACACCAGTTGAGGAAATGGCTTAGTTACTCCGTCATTTTTACAACGAAAAGTTAACACGCACTCGATCGGAACATATCGCCGACAAGTGAAAGAATCAATACTCCTCTACCGGTTCAAAGTAGTAGCGAAAGAATCAATCGCGCCAAGAGAAGAGAGAAAGGAATATTCAGATTCTGTAATAGATAGTTTATGATAATTTTTCTTAAAAGATCTACAATTGTAATGTATACCTCTTATCAACGACAAAAAAGGAAAACAATTATGTTAAAACAGAAGGAGGAGAAGGAGGGAAAGGAGGGACTCGTCACAGAGAGGGCATCTATCACTGGTCTCAGGCATCGCCGCTCGATGCGATCGACCATTGATGACACATCTCGCTCTAACGTCATCGATGACGGCTCACCATCAAGTAGTGCACAAAAATCGAAATACACACTCATTGGAATTGGATTAGACTATGATATTGCAAATGGAATTGACATGGAATTACTCGACGACGTCAAGGGACGACTGATTTATGGTGCATCTGCTGTTACGGTTGTACCTTGCGAGGGTGTTTTGTTGGTAGACAATGAACCTGGTTGTGATCGATTCTTTTATCCACAGGGTGGTATAAAATCGCGACAATTTACTCGCGTTCTTACAGGGAAGGGAAACGCTGCTGAATGCAATACAATATGGACTATTGGTGATATATGTACTGGTTGGGTCGAAGTGGGAACCGAGGTCAGCTTCTATTTTGCTCCTGATGAAAAATCATTCTTTTGGAAAGTTGGTAGAATGGAAAATAATATCGATATGCCTCACTCAAAGACGAAAGGTCTTACAACGGATGATGCATGGGCAACAACACAATTCAATATGGACAATGATTTTCTGTCCAATATTCTTCTTATGGCTGCAGATCCTACGGCAAGATTTTTCATGGGTATCTTCTATTGTGTACCGTATTGTATAATGCTAACGCTCGCTCTGTGGGTTACACGCACGGCTCCAAAGTTTATGACTGTGAAGATGTATGCACACGATTCGGTATTGGAGTGGTTATGTGTCATCTCCATCTATTCTTCGATCTTCATGAAGAACGGATATGATTTGGGAAAGCAATTTATGGCGGTTTGGGAGGTATATAAATTAGCAGACAAAATGCGTGATGACGAAGAAGCTCGTGGTCTACGAATAGCAGCGATATTTGGATTCGTCAATATTCTTCAGATTCCGCTTGCTTTTTCCCTATCAATGTTTATTGCTATATTCTTATCTGAGGACTTGTTCTTGAATGTTCTTCTTAATGTTGTTGCACTGGAATTCGTAACAGAGATTGATGATGCAATGGTATCTTCTTTCATAAGCCAGCGGTATAGTGATCATGCAGAGATTTCGTTTACAATTTTGGATATAACCTATGCTTCTGATGTCAGTGAGGATATAGATCTATGGCATTATAGTGATTCTAGCAAGAATCGTGTGCTACACCAACTCTCTAAAGGTGATTTATCTAACGACGTGCGATGGGGGCTACTTACCTCTAGCGATAAAGGACTGGGTTTGCTCGGGTTCACAAAAAAGCACAACAGAAAATGTGTTTCATCTTTTAAGCTTCACCTAGGTGTTGTCGATTGGGTCACACTGTCATCTGACCAGATACTAGATGTAGGTAGCCTCTACCTTGCTGGGACAACCACTTTAACATGGGAACATTGTATTGGTTTCGAGAAACGTGCCCTACTATTTAAACACTATCCAGAACAGACAGTACATTTCCCTTGGTTTACTCTGAACTTGGACGGTGTCGGTCTAAGTGCTCAACACGTACCCTTTATGACACAGATCGCGAACAAGCATACAGAGGTAATAACTTTGGCATGCGGAAAAAGCAAAATCGGAGACTCTAGCGCGGTGAGAGTGCTATGCGATGGTTTGGTCGAAAACAAAACTTTGAAAAATATCTCATTGACTGAATGCGATCTTACAGACTCATGTGCAATGATTGTTGGATCTTTTCTGCGTGGAAATACTTCCTTGGAAACAGTCTGGCTATCTGGCAACAAGAATATTGGTGATACTGGTGCTCTCGCTCTTTTAGCTGCACTATCCGAAGGTGACGACGTAAACAAAACATTACATTATATTATCATGGGCTGGAACGGTGTGAGCCCTGAGTGTCAGGAAAAATGCGCTCGTCTAGCACATGGACGAATGGTTTTCCTTTCAGACGAATGTCCTAGCATTAATGCGTGGATTCTTCGAGAAATAGAGTAAAATGCTAATGCAGGAACGAGGGCGTCGATATTAAACTATAGAAATTTTAATTTGATATTCGAATGACAAATTATATTCCTAAAACAGGATTAATCCGTAGTCGGGCGTTTATTTGTTCGCTTCCGATGTTATGTCTCTCCTCTATTATTATAGCTACATGTAATGATAGTGACCGCTGAGTTTGATTTAAATTTCAACTGTGACACTCAATAGTTTATCGGATCGCCTATGGGACTGCTGACATTTGGACCAAATGAGCTAAAGATCTCCTGCCGATCGTTGGAAATCTTTCACAAACATCGTTATCAAAGAAATCTTCCAAACCCGAAGAAGACTGGTGGATAAAGTGATCCGAAGAATCATCCGTGTCACCTGATGACGGGACCCAAGGTGCAGGCATAGTTTGCTTGCGCAATTTTCGAAGATCCAAAGATATAAACCATGGTGCATCAAAAATATCTCTCCATCCATTCGCACGAGAACCAAGTCTTTTAGATGGATCTGGATATAGCATAGCGATCATGAGCATTCGAAATTCTATCGACATCGACCCCGTAATCTCAAAGATTCCCTTGCAAATAACTTTGTATAGGGCCAACTCATCCATTCCAATACGGTAGAAAGGATATTTCCCTGTTATCATTTTATAACATACTACCGCAAACGACCAATGGTCAACTCCTTTACTTTGCCCTTTGTGCAGAATAGTTTCTGGTGCCATAAACATCGGCGAGCCACAGAAGGTGTATGTCTTGTCAGGAACATA
Source organism: Fragilariopsis cylindrus CCMP1102 (assembly GCA_900095095.1). NCBI lineage: Eukaryota > Bacillariophyta > Bacillariophyceae > Bacillariales > Bacillariaceae > Fragilariopsis > Fragilariopsis cylindrus. The sequence goes on from FMBT01000373.1 coordinate 152,203, forward strand.
TTTTGCTGTATGATTAAAAGATACCGGAAAAAAGAAAAGAAAAAAAACAGTTTGAATATATTGTCACTCTAGACAGGAGAAAAGTAGTAATTAACTGTTCGTGAGGTGAATCTTACCGAATCCCATGTCGATGAGAACAGGGTAACCTTTGTCGTTAAGCAAGACATTATCCGTTTTAACATCTCTATGAATTATATGTTTCCGATGCAAATATGTTATAGCTTCAAGAATCCCAGCCGCATAGAACTTTGCAGAATTTTCTGACATCCACGCTCTGGTAGAATGGATTCAAGTTCTCCTCCTGGGAGTAACGAAGTTACCATATAGAGGCGGTAATCATCTTGAAAGGATTGAATAGTCTAATGATAAATGGTGAATTGAGAGATGCCATGATATTTCGTTCCGCAACTAACCGTTCAGCAGCACCTGCTTGAACCAGTGGATATTTGCCTGTACTTTCAGTGCAACGGCACGCCCTTTCGTTCTATTGGTTGTATCCTCCCCATCAATTCCAGTTTCAGTTGATTTCTGATGCTGGCTAGCCAAACCTGTCCGAAGCTTCCTTGCCCTATAGCTTGTGACGTTTCAGACTAGACCATTGGACTATATCATCAATCGTATTGACGGCCGCATTTCTTCCTAAACCTAAAATAGTAGTATTGACTACTCTTCGACATTCTTCTAGAAGCAACACATCAATTTTAGTCGAAGCAGAGGAAGAAATGCTGTCATGGTGGACGGTATGTAGTGATTTTTATGACCACTAGTGTTTTGATCCAACAACATATTTTTTTCTCCAAAGTAACCACCATTTTCAATAATTTGAATGCCTCCACCCTTGTTGAGTTTCCAATCTAACACTTCCCTCCCGAACAAAGTACATTGCTGCTTCAACCTTTCACCCGCTTTCAATATGGTTCATCTTTCGTATATTCACAATGATGCATGATATCGAGCAACCCATCAATTTGAGTACTATCTAATCTGCTATCCTTGAAGACCATAATTTGTTGCATTTGTGTCCTTTTCCAACGCAAATGGGAAAGTTGTTGTACATCCAGTAGTAGGGACTGTCCACCGCGATGATTATGTTGATGGTCGTCATGATTACTATAGTATAGGTTACAAAAAATGCTTTCAAATAGTTGTTTGGAAAAAATAAATGCCTGACCATCGGTCTCGGCACGAATGGTACCAGTCATGGTCCTTTCCGTCGTATTCAAGGTATTTGTCATTTTCAACACAGATTGCCAACCGAAACTAGTTCGAGCTTCGCCTTGACCGATTCTAAGTTCTTCGTAGGATACTCCACCAGCCGTGTTGCTACTCGATACAACGAGTCCATCTGTAACCATTACCAATGCATGTAACGGTTTGGTTTTGTGTATAAGAATATCTCCTTTTCGAAAGTTACGAACTTTTCGCTCGGACAGTAAACGTTTCCACAATTGTATATGGTAATCGTTATCTTCGTCATCGTCTGGAAAGAAGTAGGAGGATAATTCAGCCGGTAATGTGTTCCGTAGTAACCCCATAAGACGTTCTTCTTCCAGTTGTTCTTGCACTTCTAGTGTTTGTTGATGTGATGGTGATAGTAGTTGTTGATGTTGTGGTAGAAAGTAACTTCGAAAATCATTCGCGCTCAAGCGAAAAAGTGTACATGATTGCGAAGTGGCCTTAGTAGTTTTCTTATAGTATTTGAGATTTGTTAACAGCTCCAATTCTCCTAAAATCGTATATTTGTCGTCACCACCTTCCTCTTTCTCATTTTCATCTTCTTTGTTGTCGTCGTCGTCACCGTTGTCTTTGCTATCAGGTGATACGGCAGTATCAGTGCATTCATTTCTGGTACGAGTCAGAACGTCTCCTTGATAAAGAACGTACAAATAATTGGCCGGGTCTCCCTCTTCAAAGACGATTTCGTTCCTTCTAAAGTTGACTCTTTCAAATCGATTTACAAGCGTTTCAACCATAACTAATGATCCACCATCGGCGTCGCAATCTTTCTCCTCCTTCTCGCCAGGAGTAACAGTATAAATATAAGAAGATCGACGATTCGTAGAATCGGATCGTCCCGTCAATAAAAAATGGTTGGACAGACAATCCGATAGAACTTTCTTTTCAAGTTCCGTTTTCGGTTGTTGAGTTACAACAACATCATCATCATTCGATTGTTGAATAAGGGGGGACGATGCGGTCGGATAAAGCCTCTTCCCGATGAGGTTATAACTATCATCAGTGGTGATATTGCTCAGTTTGAGTTTTTTAATACTGCCTATGGATGGTAGCGTTATGGTATTTCTTCCTCCATATGAGTCACGTCTTTTTTGTTGGGTGCGCACGGATTGTCTTCTAGGTGGTCTGTCGTCAGTAGAGTTTCCGCCATTATTATTGCCGAGAACATCATCAAGAATACCGTTCTCATCGTCCACCGACGACGATTTCGACGATGATTCCGATGAGGACATTGTTATCGTTTCGATCAAGGCCGTGTGGAGGATAGACAAATTGCCGACAAAGGTACGACGAGAGTATATATTATGAATGTCGAGTTGAACAGTATAGGACCTAGTACGCAAAGTGTGCTGTGTAAAGTCGTTGTGGAAAAGATATGAAGATACAGTGTGTACAGCAGGAGTGTTACAGTTGAGAATATCGTATTTTTTATTCAGATTTCATGATTCCTCAGAGGACATAAAAAAGACCTTCGCGTTATTGTGTCACGAGTTTGAATCACGTTTCAAAATACAAATTTCTGAAATGATGCACATTCGACTATTCTTATCATCATTCATTGACATGCATCATGCATCCATTGCGGTCGTCTCTAAGTTACTCTGTCACTATCATAAATATATTGATCAATCGTTTCTATTAGACAGATCGACAATTCAGGATTAGATACGGTAGAATACGATCGACGAGACGAGACTTTTTCTACGACGCATTATTTTTTTTAAATCACAATGGCAACACGACGGAATAATGTAGGCAATATCATTCCCAACGACGACGTGCTGCTGTCCAATAATAAGCTCTCGAAAGCGACAATCACCAACTTTTCTTCTTCTTCTTCAAATAAGCAAGACGTTGATGGTCCATATAGCAATAGTAAACAAAAAAATCGTCATCAGCAGCATCAACTTATTTCTCATCGACTTATGACGATTGTGTTAATAATTTTTGTCATGATAACAGCTGTGACTACAGTTTCATTCATTGTTAAAATCGAATCTAATATTGCTTCTACGAAAGAAAACACTATTTTAAGTCTTAGTAGTAGAACGAAACAAAGTCTACTAAACGATACTGTTCCAGAGATTATTGTAGCATTAAAAGTAGAAGGAGGAATAGGAATAGGTGGAGCAGGTAGTATAACAGGAGGCAACGACGATAATAAGAATAATAAGGATAATAATGACAAGAATCAATCAAATAGAAATATAAATTCAGCGAAAACGAAAGAAAAACCGATGGAAATTTACATGACATTTGATGATCCACCAATATATGAAGCTCCTATTATTGACCAGACGATTCTTGATTTCGATTATCCTAGTACTACTAATAGCATAAATAATGATGCAGCAGTTATTGTTACAAAAATCCAAGGTCCGCCACATCTACGTGCATTGAGACAAATGTTATGTTTACTAACAAAAGCATATAATAATCGTGTGCAACATGATATCATTATCTTTACATCAGAATTAATTGAACAAAGTGATATTGATGAATTACAAATGATTGTCTCGCCAGCAAGATTAATGGTTGAAATTGATAATCCTGGTTTACAAAATATGGTCGATAATTTATCTGACAGTCAAAAGAAACATTTATTAGAACGTTGTGGTACTAATATAACATCATCATCAGAATTATCATGGTATACAGAATGTACCGAAGTTCGTTCCTATAGAACACTTAAAGGTGAACGTATCGCATATAATTGGCAAGCTGAATTCAGAGCATTATGGTTATGGATTCATCCATTATTAAAACCCTACAAGTATATGATGTAAGTTTTGTTTTGTTATTTTATTATATAGTATTTACTTATTTCTTCAACGACGACAACAACAACAACGTCACTTTTTGGACAAATAATATTGATCTCATAGTGTATAATTTTTCTTCTTTTTCATCATAGGTGGATGGACAGTGACGTATTTTGCACTAGAGTTTGGAAACAAGATCCTATCGCTACTATGAAGCGACATGACTTAGTATTGGTACGTAGACATATTGTATATAGTTTGATGTTTATGATCTTGACAAAGGATCTAATATTTCCGTGCATCATAATTTGTTTTTGTTCCTCACTATCGATGTACACTCTTTTATTTTACCTGTATAACAGTTGTTTGATCATTTTCCACAAGGTGCTGCTCAAGGGAGTGAATTTCCAGCAATTACAAGAGAAGCCTTTAACAGAACAATATGTGGTGTTGATATGGTAAATGGGACCTTAGTTGCGAAAGATGGTAGGTGCTTTGGTAAGAAAAAGTCTAGAATAAAACAAGTTCATGGATTTTTCCATATTAGTAATCTTGATTTTTATAGAAGTGATGCTGTTATGAAATGGAATCGAGCATTGATTGGTGAATCAAAATTCAGTCGACAATTTGATGATCAAATTGGTATTACGATACCGGCAGCTGTCTTGGCTGGTAACCGGTCACGAGATATGAGAAGTCTTGGCGTATATACCAGAGTATTTCACAATTATGTTATCGATGGTCATATGAAGGATTGGAGAGGATATTTTGTGCCGTGGTGGGAAAAAAATGCTAACACAACATTCCCTGAGGCAAGTCAACAATGCTTTGTCGACATAAGTGGATAATTATGCATAGCAAAAATCAATATCTGGGGGGGGGGGGGATACTAATTAATCATTCTTTTCATACCGAATACTAGTAGACTGATCAATAGCTAGATAAAAGACTGTGAGGTAGAGATTCTACTAGCATTTCTTGCCAAAAAATAATCAATACGAGTTGGTGTAAGTAAGATTACCACGATTGCTAATGTTTGCAATCAGCTTCATAATTCGATTAACTCATATTCAACAGAAGATGACAAATATACGGTAGATCATTTGAAGCACATGACATATACGATTTGACATAGCTATGTATATACTACTACTAAATCTGATTGCAATGTACAAATATTGAAAATAAGGTCTTTCTCATAATACTGCTACTACTGAAATGAGCTAGCTATATTGCGTCAGCTGCTTTTCGTCGTTGTCGGTTCGTCTTCTATACCTTGTTTCTCAACATTTATTCTCTCTTCGGATGTATCATTATCTTCGATTTGTCTGATATCCTCGTCATCTTCGAATTCTTCGATATCCTCATAGCTGATGTCAAGATATTGCGACAGCGAGTCCGGTAAGTTTCCACCTAGTAACATCACTTCTTTTTGCATAGAAGCCACTCCGACGTACTAAAATTGAAAATAACACACAAACAAACAAATATGACAATCTTGTGAGAATATGGATATTTCACACAATAATGGGGCGCAAAAGAAGTTTCTAAATTATGTATTGTATTACTTACAGCATCGGCCTGATAATGCAGTCTCTCTCGTTCTTTAGATGTTAAGTCACGAATTTTTCTCGCAGGACTTCCAACCCATAATTCTCCCGACCCTACCACAGTATTTTTTGATACATTCGCTCCGGCAGCGATGAATGACTCCTCCTGAACAACCACACCTTCTTGTAGCAATGATCCCATCCCGATCAAGCAATGATCATGAATAGTTGCGGAATGAATAGATGCTAAATGTCCGACCGTAACACCATTACCTATTCGGGTGTGATCCTTTGTAGAATCAATTATGCATCCATCTTGTATGTTCGTCGCTTCGCCGATAAAAATACCTCCACCCGTGGCATTTGACATGTTCCGTACAAATCGATCCGGATCGAGATCCCATTCTTCCGGATGAGGAGAGGCAGCAGGTTGGTCATCGAATTCTTCTACGCTTACAACAGCGTCGCTGGTAATACTATTACTGCCGCTTTGTTTGCTGAGAACTGTACTTTCGGATTGTTCACTGCCGCTACCGATAGCATCATTATTTCGATGAAATGCTTCGGCACGATCGCAATTATCAGCTCGTAATATAGATTTGTAAAATACAGACGAACCAGCTCCGATATGAACAGATCCGATCAATGTCGCACAGGGTGCCAAAAAAGCAACATCCGGAGATACGACAGGCTTTCCTCTCCTCAACAGTGGCATTTGTTGTCGATGTCGAGATAAATGGTCCTGATATATTACTGGATCGTCTCCGATCACTCGTCGTGTTACAGCCATTTGTTGACCCTTTATACCGGCTCTATCCAAAGCTTGACCAGTTTCTCGAAATGCTCGGCCAAGAGTTTGTCTAGCTTTCTGGTATATGGAAGGTTTTCCCATTACAAAATATTATGATTGTAGTAGTTGCGTCAAAAAAACGGTACAAGTACGTCGTTCTGTATGCACTTCAGTATGTACAGTACTTGCAAAGAAAAATATTATCTCGACGATCTACAAAATCCTAGATTAGCTACCACGCCTTCCTGACACCGTCCTTCAGACTGCTACCAAATTTTGTATCTGGTTGATTTTCTGGTGGTTGGATGTGATTGATCTGTGTACTCGTAGGGCAACAGTAGATTGGAAGACGATGTTTTATTGAATGTCATGTGGTAAGAAGTACTTGTAATACATCGGAAAAAAGAATTGTTTTCTTCGTTTTGTAGCAAACGTAATGAAAAAAATCGTGCTTTCTCTTCGATCCTGATTCGGGGGATATTTTGATTAAACAAAGGGGTAATCTTATATCCCCAAACTTCTCTCCCCAAACTCGTATTTTCCGAATCAAGGGGTGGTGCGATATTAGGGTGTATAATAGAGGACTTTTGTCTCGAAAAGGGGGCGAGCCAGCATAAATTCAAATAGTAACGGTCGAAATTTTACAACACAAAACACAAAACATAATTCATACTAGTACTAGTATACAAAATACAAGCAATGGCGTAGTGTAGAAGTATTTGCCATTACAGAACCTATTCATACAGAACGCATAACACTGAAAAGTGAGTAGCTTCTCTCATCGAGCTAACTTAAACGAGCCACTCAAATTGATCCATTTTTTGTCAGCCCTTTCTTCGGTTGATTGCCCTTGCAAGTTGAAAAAAATACAAACAAGAAAGCAAAATGTCAGACTTCAACCACACGACCCAGATCCGCAATCCCTACGGTAACAGTAGTAGCAGATCGTCGTCATCGACGGCACCTAGACCATCAATTTCTCCATCGAATACCGAAACAATGTTAAGAAATCTGGTTCGGTCTACTACGGATGGTGCGATGACGATGACGGATATTCCGTCGCTGTCTTCGATACAATCTGTTAAGGATCAGCTGTGTCTAAGACGCGATATCCGATGGTCCTTAGACCTGGCTCAAGGACTAGGTGAATTGGTCCTGAATTATATGAGATTATACATGAGTGGGAGTAGAAGTAATACGGATACTAGTGCGGAAGCGGTAGGTGTCGCAATGCTAGGATTATTAGCCACCGCCATTGAAGATTGGGAGGACAACGTACTGTACGCGGTACTTATACAAGATGGAAAGAAAAATATCAACAGGGTCAAGAACGATAATCCTGGTAGTTGTAAGCACTTGCTAGACATTTTGACACAGTTGTCCGTCCTATCATCGATGGATAGTGATAATAATAACAATGATGGTGATAATGGACCATGTTCAAACTTGAGTCAAAATGCAATCATATGTCTAGCAACGGCCTGGCGCTGTCTTGATCGATTAGAACAATTTACTACTTTGAATGGAAACAATGGCGGTTATAGAAGAGAAAATTCGGGAGTTCCCTGGTGGATTACCGACGAATGTCCAATTATGAATCGTCTTGCAGTACTTTCTCTGCAGTCTCTCTGTCAAACATTTTGCTCCGACCCACAGGACGAATTCAACGTACGACGACAGCAATTTTCCATACCGGACACAGAACAGCGAAAAATGTCTGCGTTAACAATCGTTGCCATTATATTACGATATGAACTTGTGGATTTGTCGTCGTCGTCGATGTCGAATGTAATAACTACTACTAGCGGTGGTTGCGTACTACCAGAGACTAAACTCTCTGAGCTTATATCGAAGCTAATTAAGTGCATCCAGATTTTAAACCATTCCGTTTTACCCCCTTCTTCCTCAGAATATACATTGCCTATTGCTATGCTATCTATGTCGGTTTTGTCGTTATTACAAGGATCGCTGGCCTCTTCGGAGAACAACTCATTGTTTCATGGCTTGAATCAGACAATTCAATCGACTGGACTGGTGGAAAATCTAGTCCAATTTACCTTCTTGTCCGTATTTGCTGGTGATGATGGATCTTCGTCCATGCAGGCTCCAAGATGGATAGCATCCTCGTCGAAACGTTTCAAAAAAGGGTACCTTCAATCCTTTGGATTACAATTATTTTCTTATTGGAGTTATTGTGACAATGTGGCATGGAAGGTAGTGATTGCTAACTTAGAGCCAAAGCTCAGGTATATTATTGATCCCTTCTGGTCTAATTTATTGCTAAGAATGGACCATCGACAACCATCGATGGATGGTAATATGGAAGCACAACTTCCCGGTATTCTTTGGCTGTACCTATATAACCGTGGGCATGCACGATTGAGGTTGAGTTTGGTTTTAGAAAAGTCGCTTGAACCAGGTGGTAACAGTTCGTTTACAGCACAAAATGGAGTTGCCGATAATGTTATCTGTAGGAACAGAGGATCGGAACAAATACTATATTGTCTCTTTGGTATCCTTCGGTTGTCATCAAATGTATCTTATTCTACTCGATTGACATCCTCGAGATTGCTTCGTCTATTGCTTGCCGATAGACGAATCATATCGAGCAACGACGAATTGTCGCGATCAATATGGACTGCCGTCAATCAGTCTGTTGTCGAGTTATATCTAGAGACTGTGTTGGAACACACCTCAACCGATGATGTAAATCAGCCCCTACTCTTGACGCTTGTGGATACAATGGAGACTTTACTGGAAGACGGGGAATGTTGCACAAACTTTATCGACAAACTAGGTGGCGCAAATAACATCGAAACTTTAATTCACATAAGTAAGCCAAGTGATATTCGTTATGATTTCAATCTAGGTACAGAAGAGGCAGATACCGATACAGAAACGCCACCACTTCACAACCTATCAAGAATGGACGACGCAGTATTTGTATCGAGCACGAGGAAATGAAGGACCCTAGGGGCTTGGATCACTCAGTTCGACTTTCTGTGATGACCGTCCTTGCCCGTATGGCATATCATTCATCCATAGCAGCACCCGACGAAAGCACTGGTCTCTTAATATCAAGGATATCTACGGCTGTCAATGATTCCTTGGTTGAATATCACACCTTAGTGGAAGGGGATAATGATGATATAAATAGCAATAATTGTAGTTCAATAACGCCATCAATGGACCAGAAAAAACGGTTCTTTCGACTTCAGCATGTGATTGCCAATCCCGAGAACGAAGAGTTCTTATTTTCAATGATGCTTACAGGTGGCTCCCTTCGCAAGAAAAAAATACTGCGGTTGGTCGATACGCAGAAAGAGACCGAGTACAAACTACAGATGACCCTGCAGCGAGAAAAGAAGGCACAGGAGGAAAAGATGAGACTACTGCAACAACTTCGCACACAATCAATTATGTTTCAGCGGGAAGTGAGTCGAACAAAATTGAATATGACACAGGATACAAGGCAATTGGTGGCGATGCATGCTTCAGAGCGCTGTAATGCCGAAGAACGTTCTCGAAACCTTATGCAACATACAGAACAAGCAAAATTGGAACTGGAAAGAGCGAAGATGGATATGCAGACAGCACAAGACGAACTTCATATGGCAACGACCAAGGTATCAGAGCTCAACGGCAACATTGAAACGATAAAGCAAGAAGTTCAAGACGAGAGAGCCAAGGCTGACGAAATATTAAACGAGATCGAAGCAAATCGAGAACAAAAACGTTCCTATGAGGAGAAATGTCGTGATATGCAAAGGGGCATTGATGAGAGGGAGAATGTAATTTCTCAAGCAGATGATACCAATAGTAAATTGCAAGATAATCTCGAAGATCTCTTTGCAGATATGGTTAGTCTTACGCAGATATTCAAACATAATGAGGATCAAGAGGAATCGAACAAGCAAAAGAATAACGACGCAATTGAATCTGCGAATCAAAAACTTGTACTGGAGAGCCAAAGAAACAAAGATCTCAAGGAAGAAAATGAAAAGCTTTATCGCAAGCTCGCAAAGTATAAGGAGAGGTTAGAACAAGAGCGCAAGGGGCGACAGGAAGAGCATAAACAAAAAAAGGAAGAGGACAATCGGAAGAAGCGCAGTGGACCAGTTTCGTACCTGAATTCACTCCATACGTCTACAACATCAGAGATGAGCTCTCGAAATAAATCCTCCCGATCTTCTCGAGATGTAAGTGCCTCTCAGCGCCCGCCATCTTCGCGACCAAGGGAGTCCCAGCGTCAATCTCAACGCCCCTCTAACACTCAGCGCCAATCGCGTGACAAGGAGAATAGTTCTTCTTCTAACCAACACAGTACATGTACCATATCTCAGAGAAGGAAGGAAAATTAAACTAAAACTATTAATATTCCCAGTGAAAAATTCAGCAGAGAATACCTGTCCAATATATTGTAGTTCAATTTCACTGGATTGAACTTAGTCAGTAATTAATATTTTTTGTTAATTGTTAGCTTAGCTTATTAAGAGGAATGACGAAAGACTAATTACTAGCGTATGCTTGTTCAATTTTTCGCCATGACAATGGGCCATTAATCCGTTGATGAATGTAAACCCCTACAAGTCGAAGCATATTAAAGACACCGAATCCAAGCCATACTCCTGTTAGACCAATCCTCGGTGGGAAAAACCACAAAGCCCACAAACACCCAGCTGTTGCAACCACTGTGCTTACAGAAAGTTGAAGAAATGATCCCGTTCCTACCATGATCCCTTCGCCTATGAAAACTAGTCCATTAATAATCTGCAAGATACTTGCAATGATGGCAGGAAGCTTGGCTGCATCGCGAACTTCTTGTAACGGAGTTGTCTTAAATATAACCGGTAAGAGCAATATTTGAAGTGATCCCAAGGCGCACCCTAACACGAAACCCCAACTCATCAGTCGATTCGAAGTGGCTTTTGCGGATCTAAGTCCACCAACAGTTTGTTTGCTTGTTTCATCGTAACGTTCGACCATCGCATTGGGTACCATTATTTGTGCCACCGTTGATACTGCCAACAACACAATGCCACCAATCTGGAAGGTTTGGATTGCCATTGCGTGAGCCGCCGCTGCCACCCCACTTTGATCGATCGATTGTGTAACACGAGCCACTGCTAGAAAGGTTAAATTAAGTGACAAGTTTCGCAATTGTAGCGCTAGACCTCCCTGTAGTAGCGGTTTCAGACTAGCCCACGTCGGTGGTCGAAATAGTTTCACCCATGAAATCAACTGACGTTTTCTAAGAAGTACTAGATAAACGACAGCCGAGATAACTTCAGCGGCAAGCGTCGCCAACGCGGCCCCAGGCACACCCATTGCGAGAGAGAAAATCAAAAGAGGATCCAATACAGCATTGAATATATTGGCAAAGGCACTGATTTTCACTGGGGTTTTGGTATCTAAAATACCACGAAAGGCACTAAATCCTACAAGGGATATCAATGATGGTAAAAAGGCAAAGGCCCGTATCAGTAGATATGGTTTGGCATATTTCATAGCTGGAGCTCCTTTTTGTAGCACGGATGATAAGAGTCCTTCTGAAAAGAAAAACATAGCAGGCGTACCAATCATTGCGATGAAAAATCCCACAAATAGAGCTTGACAAATTGCATCTTGTGTCGCTTCCTTGTCCCCCTTCGCGTGTTGCTTTGCAACCAATGTGGCAGTCACGCTAGGCAAGAACGAAACAAACCAAAAAGCGGATGAAAAACTTGATTCGCAGCTGATTGACCAGCCACCGCCAAGGCATCGCCCATACGATTGACCCAAAACAAATCCACGGCACCAATTAATGGACCGATGGCAAAATTCCCGATCACAGGTAATGAAATTTTAATAAGTTCTCGGTCCAATTTGTCCATACACGGCCAAAGACTTTCTTTTAGTTGTCGTTGATCTTTTTGTGCGTCCTCGGAAACAGCAGTAACATTGTGTCCTCGGAAACAGCAGTTACATTCTTCCTATATCTGCAATCTGATCTATGTGATTGTCGTCGTCTGACTGCGTCGCTTGTAGTCTACCATTCGTATTGCAATAAGAATGTTTGACAATATGAGATTCGCTGTTGCCATTTTGTTTCGCAATACTATTGAGATTGGCCAATGATTGGGAACGATATAGATTGTTGTTTTTGTTGTTGTTGTTGTCTTGTCGTATCCTTTTGGATGATGTAGGATTTAAATGATGTTGGGGCTGTTGGCTGTTGTCGTTCCTGCCGATTGCAAAACATCTAACTCCAGATGTCGTCAAATTCAAAAAGCCAAATCCTAGAGTTACAAAAAATTTGGCAGTCCGTCTGCGTTTCTGTTTCGAACGACGGAATCTTTATCCATCTTTCTCATTGTTGCTTCTAATATTGATATTGATATAAGACAATCGACACCGGTATTAACAGTATTTTTTTTTTTCTTAATGCTTTCGGTCCCAGTACTATCCGATAACAGTGATAAACCAAACACCGGCAGAATGAATTTATTTATATAATCCGACAATTATGCGTTCCTTCACAGCCACAAGAAGAGTGTTTGATGACATGATTGTACCGACTTCATTGATCGGTTGCTCTGTGACTAGAATTAAAAAAACGCCGATGTGGTGTATTTTTTCATTTTTACTTTTATCTTATTATGTGTCAGAGGACAAAAAATGCGTCACTACTTTTTCCATTCGAAACCAGTCGTGCACGCACAGTACTCTATCAAAAAGAACTAAAGTATTCAATATTGTTTGTAAAAAATAGAAAATAGTTACTACAGTAGTAGTAACTAACTTATTGCTACTGAAGAAGATCTAATCTCCAACGTAGTAGTAAACTAACTTGATTCCTGGGTACTACTGCATATCCTCTGTATATGTTGCCTTAACAAGAGTGCACAGAAATGACTAGCTATGATGATAATGATGATGATGATTGATTCTGCAATTCTAGTATGCGTTGATATAAATCTTCATTGTGCGGACAACCTATCCCCATTTCTTTCCCTTTCCGGACCACATATCCATTCAAATGTTGTATCTCAGTATGTTGTCCTTTCATAATATCTTGATACATTGAGGACTTATTATCTCGTGTATCTAAAATACATTGTGTCACAAATTTTCGCATTTCATCTACTAATTTATTGAAGATTTAATATTAATATTAATATTGTCATTATTATCAATCGTTGTTGTTGTGGTGTTTGTTCTTCCTTTTTCTGTTTCTGTTTCTGTTTCTTTCTCTTTTTCCATTATTATTAATACACCAGCTGCAACATTGGCAACTTCCAGTAAAACATTTTCTTGCAGTTCCAGAAAGGATGGTTCTAATAATAATTCACCATTCGTACAACGAAAGATTGATGTTAATGGATTAATGACACAATTGGCGGCTAATTTATTCCATAACATTCCAATCATTTGTTCGGATGGTAATGCTGTACAATTTAATCCACATCATTCCATAAATTACAAATTTCGGATGATGATGATGTTGATGTTGCTGATATACCATTGCCATCGTCATTACTATTACTATTATTACTAGTATTATTATCAGGATCTTCAATGAATGTCTTTCCAAATCCAGCATGAATAACTTTCCGTCTTTCAATAACGTGCATATTTTTGTTGTCGTCGTCGTCGTCGTCGTCATTCTCATCGAATGTGTTGGCTGTTGTTTCATTATTATTCTGTTTTTCTCGATAAGCTCCATGGGTAGTGGTAGCTAATAAAAGGTTCGGCCTTATTTGTCTTTGGTCTTTGTTGTGTCCAGGAACTATTTCGTTCGTCTGTTCTTCTACTCTTTCTTTTCTATAGCATCCCACAAATCTTGCAGTTCATCTCGTACGGACAACGCACCATTACACAATAGTATAATTGTGCTATTGCTATTTTCATTATTATTATTATTATTATTATTATTATATTATTATATTTACTATCGTTTCCTTTGTTTCCTTCTTACTGATACTATTGATGTCGATGTTGAAGTCTTCTATATTATTATTATTATTCGTCATCATCATTCTTCCCATCACACTTTGAACAGCGTTCACTGCCTGATACGATTTCGTAGTAACGATTAAATTTTGAATTTTGTTATATCAGGGTATTGTCGATAGTTATCATTCTTGCTGCTATTCTGCTGTTCATATAGCATGTCTCTTGTTGTTGTTGTTGTCGTAGTAGTAGTAGTAGTAAATTGTATCGGAACCGAAACCACTAATTGTTCTTGTTCTTGTATGATCTTTGTGTGTGCTTGTTCCAATGAGATTTCCATCATTGGTTGCAATTTTTGCAGCTTATTATTTTGTCTCTTATATTTTTTATTTTCACTTCGTAACAACAATGTGATTGGATAAGTAGGAATTTTGGATCGAATTGATGCAGCAAATAACATCCCGATCGATCCTGCTCCCAAAATATGGATAGATGATTCCTTGAACAACATTTCTTTGATCTATCTATCTATCTGACTAGTTCTCGTAGAACAAAGCCTTTTTTGCTTCTTGTTCTTGTTTTGTCTCGTCTCGTCTTCTGTGATGCTAAGTACGGTAGAAGGATCTCAAGACCATTGTCGACTGTCGATCTCTATTTGTTTGAATTTGATAGTATGATGTTTTATTATTAGATCATTTGTGGGTCGAAGATTTTTCGATTTTATTTTAATAATGTTGCCTGGTTTAGTACATACTATAGTAGCTAGCTAGCATACGTATCATACCTACAATCAATGATGTTGTCTTCGCCAAAGAATACGACCCTTTATTTTTGAAATGATAAAAGGAAAAAGAGTTCAAAAACTAAACCGTCGTCCAATCAATCAATGAACTAACGGGCGAACTCTCGAGGATGTATTTTCGTCCAAAGAAAAAACGCTCGTCTCCATTCCATTTCCATAAAAAAAATTGACAGCATTGTTGACATTGACAGCGATTGACATTGATCAATATTGACCAACTCCTGCCTTTTACGTTCTTCATTTAAACCAGCAGTAGCAGCAGCAGTAGCAGTAGTGTTCCAAATCTCAACAACGACGAGCGTTTCTCGTGCTAAAAAACAATACTACTGTAAAAATAGCTAACATCAATAATGACGTCCTCGATATCAATAATATTGTTATTATTCCTATTGATAATAATGTTAATGCTTCCACATTCAGGAAGTGCTGCACAACAATTACAAGTAATACCACCACAACAATGGCAACGACAAGACCAGCAGCAACATCAACATCAAAAACAGCAACATAAACAACCGCAGCAACAGCAACAACAACAACAACAACAGCAAGTCGTATCAACAATTACACCCGGTGCTACTACTACTACTACCACCACCACAAGTACCACTACCACATTTCTTTCAAACGAAGACTATGACTATAGGGACGAAGAAAATACTTACTATGAGAGTTCCACCAATAGCAGTACTAGTGGTGGTGGTAGTAGCGCTACAAGTAGTAGCACACAGAATAATAATAATAAGAATAATACAGCAACTACAGCAACAACAACATCAACGTCAAGTATGCTTGTTCGATTAATTCCTGTGAAATTATTACTATTTCTATTAGTGATGGGATTTATTATTGCAGTACGACAAATGGCTGTATCAGCAGAGAATGACGATCAATACTTTCTTCTTCGTTGTTGCAAAATCAGTCGATATGCACCCTATGATGGTATTGATCCATTATCAGTTGTTGCCGATGATCATCATCAAAAAAGTATTGAATTTGAATTGTTACAATTAGCAGCATCAAAAGACGACGATGATGATGATGATGATGGTAGTAATTATGATGATCCCGAACAACAGCCACCACAAATATCATGATAATAATAATAATGCGTATCCTCAACTCAACTCAACTCAACTCAAAACGAATGAAAAAATGAACTATAGTAATAACAAAGCTGTGTGTGTGTGTGTGTGTGTGTGTGTGTGTGTCGAAAAACAAACATAAAAATGGAATGGGAGGGGGGGGGGGAGGAGGGGCAGCTTTGATTCCATTCCATACCATCAGATCGCCGATGACCACCGACAGATCATATCATATATATATTTTTGGTATGATGCACAAAACAAAATATCAATATTTACGTTCGATATATGATCATGATTCAATAACAATATTATTCAGTTATGCTGTACAAGTATCGGCATGGTATCAAAAAGTTCGTCAAAGAATAAAAAAATTAACCTTTAAATACGGTAGTCCACCAACGAAAAGGAAAAGGATTCCCTTTCCCCACCCGTTTCGATGGAGGGATCTACAAATTATTCAAAACTGCCCAGTTTACATTAATCAAAAACTGCCCAGTTTCCACTATAATTCTTCCTCAATTTATCCATATGGGGGAGTGGTAAAGTTACATAACGCATCATTATAAAACGAAACAAAGACGGCTGTACTATAGAAAAATATTCAAATAGAATGGAGTATAATGCAGACCAGATTCATTAAGAGATGCATGTTATAATAATAATATTAAAAACGAATAAATAAAATACTTGACACTATCTGTTGGGTTGCAAACCATTATTCCCAATTTCTTATCTACACACAAACACAACCATAGGACGCCTTTCTGCTGATTGATTTCTTCAATGTTCTCTACTTCGTTCTAGATACAGTATATAGTATGAAGGGTAGGTAGGGTGCATTGAAATAGCTCTCAATTAACTCCGTGTTTATTATACAGTAATACAGACTGCCTAGCTATCCTACTGCAGTACTTTGACATTCGGTGTACAGACAGCTCGGCGGTCGGAGTGGCACATGACGTCATCAAAAAACATCTTGTTTATGTAAAACAAAACAAAAAAGTCTACCGGTAATCTTTTTCCGTGCTACAGTAGCTCCGTGATCGTAAATGTGGAATGGCTGTGTGGATGTATCCCGGTTTACTACTGTACGCACTGTACTGTATTTACTATTGCAATTGCATACAACAAGAAGGATGAATGAATGAATGAATAAATGACAGTGTGAGAGAGAGAAGTGATGAAGAGCATAATGTAACTTGTGTTGGTTCGATGATTGTGTTAGTAAGATGTATCGGTAGAGTCAACAGTAATGTTTGTTAATTTTAGGTTTTCTTATTAATTTGAAACTATATTTATTTAAATAATCATTATTATGGTAGAGTAGATTATGTGGACACGTACAGTAGTTTTGTTACGCAAGCACGTTACGACTCCATCACTTGACAAGAATCAATCGTCTTGCTCCCTACTTGTCTGATTTTTTTCTGTTTACCTTTGTGAATAGTATATGAAGCAGTATTACAACATACTGTATACTACTCCTTCCTCTTAAAATTATACGAATTTTTGCACCGCTTGAAGACAGTAATTTCCAAGCCGTTCCGTATTATGTACCGTAATATAATATATATAAAACCGATATTTCCCACCCCGATGAAAATAAAGCGTTGTTATTGTTTACAATGCCGTTTCGATAGCCACCATTCTTTGTTCATTACGTTTCAGGAAGTTTTGTTCAAGAATCTTGTACTCAGACACAATGGCCTCGATTTCTTCCTCTGTCTTTTCCTGTTCAGACTTCATTTGTGCCTTCAAGGAAAGAACCTCCGATTCACCCGCTTCCACCCGTGCTAAACCTTCACGTCGATCACGTTCTACCATGAGTAATTGCTCCTTAGCAATATCAAGGCGGTCTTGAACGGCATCCATTTTCATCTTTGACTGCTTATAAGTATGCGCTACTTTTTCTTCTAGACGACTAAGACTTCGTTCGGATTCTACAGTTTTATCTTCAATTTCTGTAGCCTTTTCTTGATTCCCCTCGACCTCCTTATCGGCTACCTCAAGTTTCTCTGCAGCTTCTTCGTATTTGGATGCCTCGGCTAAAACATTACGCTGTGACGTTATAGCTTCCTGTAGGTCCTTAATAGCCTGTTGTAAACGGACCGTCTTTGCCTTACCATCTGTAATCTCCTGTTGAAGGCGACGGTTTTCTGCCTTCTCGTTTTCCAGAGTATCCTTTTTTGTTTCTAATTCTTGCTTACGACGATTAGGCGATGATACGACCTGTCCTCTTAAACGTTCTTCTTCAGCTTGAGTTTCTTGAAGAGACCATGTTGCAGCCGCCAATTCATCTTTTAATTTCGTCATTTCTTTTTTCAATTGAGATGCCTCTTCTCTCTTACTAGCTTGTAGTTTGTTACTTCTAGCAATCTCCGATTCAAGTTCTTGACATTCCTTAGCGACCATATCGAATTCATCCATTTTCTTATCCGATTCAGCTAATGTTGCATTAAGATGATCTTGAAGTTGTGCATTTTCTGCCTGTATCTCTTCTATTGAAACCAAGAGCTGACCACGAGGTTCATTTAATTCTGCATATACCTTCAGTTGTTCCTCACGGAACTTCGCCATATTGATCGTTGCTGATAGTTGACAACGAAGACGTTTTGATGTTGGTACATGTAAGTCCTTCCATGAAAAATCTACGATGCCACACGCGTCCATAAATTTACGCATTTCTCTATAGAATAACATATCGATGATGTTCTCGTGTAACACTGCTTCGGCTGGTGGGACAAATTCATCCATATTTTTTGGACATCGCTTTTCAAGATCTTCTTCGGTAATACCACAACAATGATCAAGAAGTTGCCAAAAGATCTTACGAACCTTTTCCTTGTGACGGTGTGGTTCAGCAAGTTCGGATTTACATACATCAATACCAAGTTCTTCCAAACATTGTAGAACTTCAGAATTCTTTAAAACAGGAAAGATAAAATGAGTATGAGAGACGGTCTCGACACCTCCTCCACCTCTTTGGCTCTTTCCAGGAGTTGAATAATCTGATGACATATGGATTGAATTCGACATCGTGGGTTCTTTCTTTTTTGAGGATCGTTCCTTACTTATGCGAATGTCTCTCTGTTTACAGCGCTTGTTTGGTGTTCAGTTTCAAGTAATTTCTTTGTTGTTACTTTTATTGCTCGTAATACAGAAAATCTCTTCGGACGTTACTAGCTACCGTAGTAGATGTGTGTGTGCTGTGTGTGTGTGCTTTTTTTTTGGTCGTGCCGACTCGCGTCAAACGAAATTTGAATTTTGTGCATGAAATAATATCGGATCTGTCGACTAGTTCGACTCGATGTCTTTCCTTCGTCCGCAACTAATTGAAATGCGCGCTAGTAACCGCCAATCAATCATTCCTCGTTGAAAATCATGAAATCGCAAAGTGAAGAGGAAGGACTGAACAACGACAAAACAAAACAAAACAAAAGAATCAACAAAAAACATTGTCGCTCTGAATTGTTTACAAGCAAATAGATCGTCCAAACAAGAATATTAATAATTATAGTGCTACGTATTACTGAAAACCTACTTAAGGATGGCATTCTTTACCAAGAAGCAAAAGGCTTCAATGAGAGAACGGAAAAAGAAACAGAAATTACTTCAGAAAAACAAACCACCCGCCGATCCAACGTCTGCTGAAAATAGTGAGAAAATCAACTCGACAAGGAAAAGACCACGAGTCGATGATGATGATGCCGGTATAGACTTCTCATCAAGTAATAGCACCCCGCTACTGCTCCAGATGCTGCTACTTCTATTCCGAATACTGATGCAAATCCAGAAGAAAGAAAGACCGAATTAATAACAAAAAGGATGGCCGGAACATTGTATGTTTTGATTCCTTCTGATCTTTCTACCAAAGATTCCAAAAAGTTTAGAAAAGATGCTAGACGGCAATTACGACAAGCACCAAAAAAGAATAATAAAAACGATGATGATGGCGATAATATGAAAATGAAATTGAATTTGTTACTAAGGAAGATATGCCATCACTAAAACCTTCCAAGAAGAAACAAAAGAAAAAAGAATTTGCCTGCATCAATGACTTATTGAAACAACAGAAGCAAGACAAAGTAATAAAAAAGGAAGAATCGAGAATACAAGGAAAATTGGATTCAATTCCAGAGTCTGTCCGAGCAAAGTATGTTGCACTGGATTGTGAGATGGTGGGAATTGGAACAGGTGGTGTAAAATCAGCATTGGCACGTGTTTCATTAGTGATTGGAATATGAATGTATTACTTGATACATTTGTTCAAGTACCGATTCGTGTTACTGATTTCCGTACACATGTTAGTGGAGTGGAAGCTAAGCACCTTAAAAGTAGTACTGCTATGCCTGTGAAGCAATGTCGTGATCAAGTTGCGAAGTTACTTAAGGGTAAGATTTTATGTGGACATGGCCTAACGAATGATTTCAAGGCATTGATGATGTCCCATCCGAAAGAATCGATTCGTGATACAGCAAAATACCGACCATTTCAACGGTATGGTAATGGTAAATGGCGTCCTAGAAAATTACGTGATTTAGTCAAAGAGAATTTAAAAGGTAAAGATGGATTCCAAGAAGGAGAGCACGATTCTGTACAGGATGCTAAGGCTAGTATGGAACTTTTCCAAGTTGTATTTTCTCAATGGGAAAAGGAACTTGAAAATAAGACTAGATAATCAATAATAAAATGATATGATGATATAGTAAGTTTGCATCCTTTTTATTTTCTTTGAGATCACACACACTAACTAGTAATAGGCAACTGGAATTAAATGATCAATCAATTTAATTTAGACTTAGTTTTCAGAAATGTTAATTGAATATTAATTATGGTATCTTATAATTTATCTGTCCGTAATGCACAGAATGTATAACAATATTAACTAGTAGCTGCCCGTCCCTTGTTGTTGATCTTGTTTCACAAGTTTGCGATGACTAAAACCCGACGAGTTATGGTCAAACTTTTCGATATCCTGTGAGGATGGTTTACTGATCCATTTTGGCTTTCTTCTATTAGCACGCCGACGTTCGGAGTTCAATGGACGTTTATGACCTGGTGCAATTGCTTCTCCACGAGCTCTTCGTTCTGCTGCCTCCTGTTGTTTCTTTCGTTGTTCCTCACGTCGAAAACGTTCTTCTACTGTTAATTTACTCCATTCAATATCCTTCTTTCGTTTCTTCTTCTTTTGTTCTAGATTTTCAGTACTGTTTCTGTTTCATTAGTGGCACCTTTATTATCTGTACTTGCAGCTTCTGTTAGATCACGTTTTAAATTCTCAGCTATTATCATTTCATCAAGGATCTTGTTAACTTCTTTCTCAACTTCGTCGAGAACTGACCGGCCTAGGCGTTTCAGTTGTCGAGAATATGTACGCTTTTGTTTTGAATTTAACTTATCCAATAGAGCCCAAATTTCATGATCTTTATCTACCATTTCATTGTTATCGTTATCGTTATTGTCGTCGTCACCTTTTTCTTTAGATACGTCCACTACGATTTCATCAGTAGATGTCTCTTGTTTTTTTAACGCAGGTGGATCTTTTTTCTTGGGAAGCTCTTTTGTGATATCGTTATTTTTTGGTTCAGTTTTTCTGTTTCAGATATCTTTTCTTCCTTAGAGACTTTGGAATCGTCTTCATCACTACTACTATCACTGCTACTATCACTGCTACTATCTTTGTCGTCGTCGTCGTTGTTGTTGTCATCATCACTATCATCGTCACTACCGTCCCCACTATTATTGTCGTCGTCATTATCTTCAGTTTTCTCCTTCCCTTCTCCTACTATTATCGATGATGTAGCATTCCCTACCTCGTCGTCGTCGTCAATATATTCTTTTGCCTTTCGATCACGGTATCGTTTGACCATTCTTTTTTCCTTTGCATTCCATTCACTGGAATCTTTTTTAAGCAATTCTTCGACGATGGGATCAGATTTGTGGACCGTTCTTGGTCCAACACTCTTTTTCTTTTTTCTTGTGGCAAAGATCTTCATGATGGCTTCTTTATGTTATCTTATTTTGATTTATTTGTTTTCTATATGAAAGTCGTTACTACTGTACTTTCGAATTGATTTTTGGCTATCGTGTTCAATACATTCAACCTCTTGGACTTGTGTTCAATGCAATAAGAATAATGAAATGGATTCGACAATGGCAACAACAACAAAATAACAAAATTCAATCTGCACGACAAAAGCGCGCAAACGGGTGGCGGTGAAAAAATAGGCAAAAATCGGTCGATGACGTACACCTGCAAGACCTCATTCAATAATGTACTTTAATATCCACCTCCTACAGTATTGCTAATGCCAATGATGATTTCTTTTACAGTTGTTGAACACATTACATATTGCGCCAAGATTGAGGTGAAAAGAGAATGGATCAGGAGAGGCAGATGATGCTATTAGTTGCACCTTCATGTATATAAATGATGGGACCAGGTATAATAGGTAACATTGGGATATGACCCGCAGCAGTTGACCCTAAATTTCCAACATACTGCTAATATAATGTGCATATGGTACTAACATGCCTGTGCACCATTAACCAGCTTTCAAGAATTGGGGATGGAATATGCATCATTAGAAAGGTAACACCAACACTCATATTCTTACCACAGTTCTTGCATTTGCTTGCTATCTAAATATGGTGTACTTATGATATTCTTTATTTTATCACAACGTGCACATGTGTAAGTACCAATCGACAGCGGTAT
Organism: Fragilariopsis cylindrus CCMP1102; assembly: GCA_900095095.1. Taxonomy (NCBI): domain Eukaryota; phylum Bacillariophyta; class Bacillariophyceae; order Bacillariales; family Bacillariaceae; genus Fragilariopsis; species Fragilariopsis cylindrus. The sequence goes on from FMBT01000373.1 coordinate 175,081, forward strand.
TTTAGTAGATAGTCGATTCAATTCATTGCTATAAAATGAGAGACAAAGCCCCTATCAAGTGATAAATGTTTCCTCTGAAAATGAGGAAGAATATCTAGAACAGTTGACAGTGCAGATGATAGCAACATGGGTAAGCGGTCATAGAGACGAGTAATCCTGAATAGCTTAGTAAAGAAGTGGACTTTGACAACAATAATTTTACAATGGGTACGAGCAAGCAACAATTCAGCAATTTTAGAAAGATTACACTCCAGACAAAGAAGCAGGCTGATTAATATTATGCAATGTACCAGTATCTCAACAACTAGGCAGTCATCGATAGCCAAATACTTCACACTGGCAAATCATTAAAACATTAATATATAACATATAACAACAGTCCAGCCTCTTTTGAGGTGCCACAACTTTGTGCACTTGCATGCAGTAGTCTTATCTTAGCAGTCACTCATAGTTAGGAGGCATATATTAGGTATTTACATCATCATTATAAAAGTGTGATAACTAAATTGAATTATACACATTACATACACCATTGATTGATTCAGTACTATTCTGACATGCATGTGCGTTCTGTCGTGTACTAGTAGTCAAATAGGTTACTGTAGGCTAGGTGACCATAGTCCAACTTGTAACCTGTAATTACTCACTCTAGGCACAAAGAACCTATATATACTGCGTACTCTATAAGTAAATGTGTACTATTGAATACGATATATTAAGAGTAGGCCCTTCTGTCATCTACTGTATCCAATGCAGTATCGTTATTCACTTTCTTCTACTCCGAAGTAAATGGTTACGGTATATCTGACACAACATATCAAAGTGATGTCCATTTGGTGGCACCGATTGTTCTTTCGTTTTCTAACCCTATGTGAGATGACACCCTTCGTTGCAGCTCCTGACATCATTATGAAAAGAAATGAGATGCAAATTTCAATCGTGGAAATGATCTCATTCAACGGGATGCAAACCACTGTTCCTAAAGGAATAATTCTTCAAATTGAACTTATTTTCACATCCCTTCAATTAAATTTGACGAAAAAAGATCCAGAACAGCGCGACGGGAAAGGAATTAGTAGAACTATCTACGTGAATTCCCTTCTTGTGGAACCAGAATTTTTACTTAGATCCATTCTTTCAGTCGAAGCAAGATATTATCCATCCATCCATCGCGCTAATATGTACTGAGTATGGAGAGGATCTCATTTCGAACTTTTGATTTGATTGAAAAACTTCATAAGAATATTTTTTACGTGCAAGTATCCGTGCACACTGTCTCACTTTTTTTCATCACTCATTGATTACCTTCTCGCATAACCCATCATTCTTGCTTTAGTTTTGCTCCATACTTTCCATCATCTTCATTATTTCTTTATCTATACACACCAAAGTCAAGCTTTCACCATATAAGAAATGTCGATAGAAACGCAACGCCCATCCAGCCAAAGAAGTATGACGCCTTTCAAGACACACACCATCGAGATCCAAGATGATATTACGAATCTCGCAAGAAATCTTCGCCGTATCAAGCGTAGACTTCTATTGGAACAATGCGGAGTACCTTTACCATACGCTCTGCAAAGTGTACCACAAGCAATCGTTCGAACCTCTTCCACTGACTCTTCCTGTTCTACCATAGGAATTGGAGTCAGTAAGACTGGTAGTCCTTCTTTTTCAAAACAACTACGAAGACTTTCAACGACATCAGAATCTGAAATTTCCACAGCATTGCCTTCTGTGGAATAAGCAAAGTGTGTACACTGGAAATACATCTCAACTTCTTTTGAAGCCTTCGCACTATTCATAACTCACAGGAGCCCTCCCCCCTACTACCCTGAAAACTATACACGTGAACATTTTTCGTTACATATTATGTTACAAGGGCCGAGCAAATGCAACTCAAGCTTGCATACCTTATAGGAAAAACTCGGATCGATTTCCATCTCTCTATCCTTCCTTCCTTCCAAGAAATCTTTCCTTTTTTTCTGTCCCTACATACATTGTTCTACTCATACCTACTGAATGTGTCAGGATGAGAACGAAATAAACAAACTTCGTCTCTATTATTCCCGACACATGTTCGCTTGGAAACTCCCCCCCTTGGTGGGAAATCCCACACATACATTCACAATGATGCTATTATCGATCTTTTGTGTCTGAATGTTGTTTTATTACTATATAGAGAAAACATGCATTTATTATTTTTTGTACACGCTGTACATATTATATCTTGCTTTTGATTTGATTTGATTTGATTTGATTTGAATTGAATTGACTGAACTTAACTTAACTTAACTTAAAACATCCTATATCCATCTATATATATATATATATATGAATAAAATAGATATTATTTTTATATTATTAACAGTACATCATCTTTTTTACATTTCATCCTTAGATATTCGTAACATCGTGTTCCTTTTTATGCAGTGTCGCTATGATTTTTATTCTTCTTTCCATCTTGTTCCTCAGCGTGATTCATTCGACTCGTTATGCTTTCGAATTCAAAGAGTTCTATCCAGTTTATAGCATGTACAGCGAAGGCATCAATAGAGCACAGCATTAATTTGTCATACTACTTGAATAGCTAGTGTAGCTGAAGAGAAATGTTTTTGTTCTATGATCGAAAACTGTCCGTAGGTTATTGTTCATGTCATATATATTATGGTACAGTACACGTATAAATCACTAATTAAGCTCTACTATATTTATATCCAGTACTAAACTAAGTATTGAAATCGTTTTTTATTATATTATTAGCTGCCGCATCGCATCGCCCCTAACCGCATTAGAAAGGCTAACAAGTCGACGGTCGACCCATCAAGGCTAAAGTAAGTAGCTACTACGTAGTATAGTATCCCATACACAACTTATTGATATTTGTGCATATGCATTTCTTACATTCCATCCAAGACGCAAGTTATTGTGGAGTACATTTCCTTTACATACCATCCATAGTAAACATGATTTTACCATTCTTTTCACCAAGCTGATATGTTGCCATAGGTCCTGAATCTTTAGAACCAAGTACAGCTTTTGCCACACCACCAAATAAACCTGCCGATTCTGTTGCTTCAACTTTTTCACCAGTTTTCATATTGTATGTACTCTTACAGAGATCACATGAAACTCTTGGTGCCTTATTATCTGTTTCATCATTAGGTGGGAACACTTTTGCCTTCGTCATCGGGACCTGAAATATAAAAACGAAAAAATTTAAATTATTAGAGAAACACATGAGAAGATTCCCCCCATAATAGTACAAGTATAGTCGTAGGTTGACGTTGATGTAGACGTTGACGTTGACGTGCTATTGTGACTAGAACTGAATATTATACCGGTGTACTTGTACATAAACGTACCTTGCATTGAGGACAATTTGCTTCAAAACAATATGTCTCTCCTCCGTATTTCATTGCAGATACTGCACCTTTTGGATTCGTTCCTTTATCCTTTAGTAAGAAAGCTCCAGTTTCAATTAATACATTCTGAAACAATACAAATACAATTTAAAATGAATAAACCGGAATGCAATGAATGGAACCCAAAAATAAAAAGGGTGAAAGAGAGAGAGAGAAAAAGAGAAATGTGAGTACCGAAAATTTCAAATAGACAAAATTTAAGATAAACTGTTCATTTCTGCTGGGACGAAAAATTCAATTCAATTCAATTCAATTCAATTCATTCCAATTCAATTCATTCATTCATTTGATTTGTATCCTTTTTCTATTTATGAATTACATTTCCGTACCTTGCCTTCGTCTGCGGGTAATTCTTTGATAGACTTATTTGTGTTTAACCAGCTCGATGACGACGACGATGATGATGATGACGACGATGTTGATCGTCCTACACTACCATCATCGTCTAATTCTCTTTGAAGACCACCTCCTCGGCGGGCCATAGACATAGGACTAGTCGATCGTTTTGTTGTTGAAATTGTTGACAATGGCGTTGTAAACGCAGTTGCAACGTACGCAATCATTAAGACTATTAGGATCGTACTGTGTATCATATTTTGTTACTCATGATGATTGTCGTTTAAGTTAAGGTGTTGATGCGATGTTACAATGTGGCAAGGAAAGCGATGATGGCGGTATGGAAAATGGTCTGAATTGTGTGTGTAATGGTGTGTTCTATGATATGGGAAACGTAGTAGCTGATCTAGATCCTGTTGTTCGAGTATTTGTATTATCAATTATGTACTTCTAATAGATACACATTGGAGTTCATGATATTACTGCGGTAGGTTGACTCATCACAACAGCAGCAACTCTAAAAATGCATGACATCATCAGAAAATAATCATCAGCAAAAACAACATTTCCCAGTCACAGTTTTTCGAACACGTACATACGCACGTAAACGTATTTACAGTACCGAAGTCTCAGTGAGCCAACTTACTTCTCAGTCACGAGCGAGAGGATGGCCCTGCCTTTTCATCAAGAAATCTTATTAAGGTGGTATCATCACGAATCCTTCGATATGGTGCGCGATGAGTCCAAAAATCACGGAATTTGGAATTTCACCCCCATCGATTATCACCGTCTTTGATATCCTTTTTTTTTAAATCAAATCCTGTATATTCGTGTTTTTTTTTTGCGATTCCCTTTCTGTAGGTGTTCTCTTGTAACAGTAAAATAACGCCCACCCAATTTTTCGTACTAAGTACCATACAAAAACGTCGACCGAACCCCGAATAAAGTCCGACGAGCATCTCTTCCCAAGAGTTAATATGCAATATCACACCACGGTGTATTCACCCGATCCTAGTGTTTTTTATTTTACCCTAACTAACAACACTGGAACGGAAGATGATTCTGGTATCACTACCGGTTTCAAACCAGACAAATTCAGTTCTGTTCACTGTTACATCGACAACCATATGGACTATAGTTGTAATCCACCAATGGCAGATATCACCCGGGTTTTTCCCAAAAAGGTCCAGAATAATCGTTCGTGATTGTAACTAAATAAGACACTAGTATACATTTTAAGAAACATTTCATTTATTACTATACTATGGCTATTCGTATTAGTTGGATTTTATTTTATTAAAACTATTACCTATCATTTATATTGCATCGACTAAATTACGGTGTATGTTGCGACTATCTCGTTTCGTGCTTCATCAGGCAACTCGCTCAATGGAATCTGTACTTTGTCAGGCCATGTCATTGTGCTGGTACAACCAATGGTGTTCATGCAGTCATCGTAACCATCACGAATATCGAATGGCACACGATGAGGACTCCATTCGTTGGCAAAATGAAGCACGTTGCTACACCATTTTGCCACGTTTTTGTAGTATACTTTCTTTCCAACATTTCCATCTTCAAATTCTTTGTTCAATGCGGCGATTTCTCTTTTCAAAGTAATGCAATTATCGTTGTACCGAAAAGATTCATTCGGGGAGGTGAACATCATGATACCCATTTCACCCTGTTGCATCGTCACCATGGTCAGTCCACCCGATTTTAAATCGTTGATGGTGGACTGGTCTAAGCAGTAATAAGACGTATTCATGATGAGATTACTGTCTGTTTTTATGTTTTGTCCTAAATATCCAGTCAAAACACCTTTGGTATGGATTGTTACATGTGGGATTTGACCAGGGTGAAGAACACAAGACCAGGTTGAAGTACACAGGATCTACGCTTACCACCATAGGTCTGACGTCGACGCAGTACTGTACACAATGTTAGTAGTGTGTGGATCGTTACTCCTCCAGTTATTATTATAACATCTTTCAACGGTTTTTCACCGTGTGAACAAAAATAACCGACTGGCGCGCCATATTATCGTTTGTGACACAACCTCCACGATATATATTGTAACCATTCATTCATCCCGTACTGAAAAATAAAAAACGGTTGACATCATAAACCCATCACTCCGTTTCTTTTTGAAAACCAAATTCGTAAACCACTCCGATACTGGCTGTTACGACAACTCATGGGTATTTTCCATGGACTGTTTCCTACTTCCTTCATCGTAGTTCTCCTCCTAATTCCTTTTTCTCACAATCTCAAAAAGAACAACATTCGAAAGCCTCCTTTCGATTGTCTCATATTCCACTAATCATATAATTCATTTGAGTTTTCAACTACTGCGTTTTTCAATAACCATGTCCATCCTTCACGATGCTGCAGCATCAGCATCATATCCACCTCCCGATCTTCATGATTTGGTAAAGGCTATGAATGATGAAGAGCGAACTACCGAATTGGCGACATTCGATACCGATTTCAAATTATTTTGGAAGAGTGACAATCATCTTCCTTTATCACAACGGTTGGATAAATATAGTCAGCAACAGTTCTTGGACATTTTAATAGAAAAATTTCCAACATTGGCTAGTATGGAAGGAATTGTACTAGAAGCGGGTGTGGAGCAAATCAACGAACTTCAACCGGGGGACATCTCACCCTTAGCCAGCGACAACGACGATTATTTTTTGAAATTCGTGGCTGTTATAGGAGATTTCACCGTCAAATTCAGCAAAGAGTTGGACGAGACAATATCACATCTAGAAGAAGAAGAGGTGTTGTCGAACGAGATACTTGCATCGAGAGATGTACTAACAATCTTGGTTGACAGTTTTCCTTACCTATCTGTAGCCCCAGCGGCACACCTTGAACTGCAACGGTTATTCCTTGTTCAAATTCGACATCACTTTGGAACCAACATCCTCGAGTCTCGCGGCGGTTTGATCTTTCACCTGGTTGAAATTTTTACCGGGTGTCATTGTCACCATGCATATAACAACTCCGACGAAATGTTTGACAAAGGCATGACCCTTTTGAAAAACAATTTATCGATTGGAATGACATTTGTTGCTTGTGGTTCATTTGTCGATATGTTCGTTGAAAAAGGATTTTTAGAATTAAACAAGTCGGCAGTGGATGGAGTCGAATGGATTAAGGTTCCCGAGGGAATGCTTGGAGAAGATTCATCCCTTATTTTACCGCCTGTACCTGCTGTACCCGCTGTACCTGCTGTACCCGCTGTACCAAAGCGAAAGAAGGTTGCTTTTGCTGCGTTAAATCAAGGTGATAATCAACTAGGTCCGAATTTTGCCCTATCACAATCTGATCATACTCAAATTCAACCAGGTCAGAATTTGGGACCGAGACGAAGTGAAAGAATTCTGATATCTCAACAGAAGAAACCTCAAACCCAATCAGTGGAGGTAGCACATCACTCATCAGATGAAGATGATTCGGTAAGTAAATCGGACAGTGTTTCGATTTACGACCCGGGTGATGATACACTTGATCCGGATGAACCAATGGTACAGAATGATGGTGATGATAACATTGAGGCTGCAGGCATACCAGACAACGGAGAATGGAGTGAACAGAATTATACGGATGACGGTTTGTGGACTGAGAAAGGATTCAGTGCGTCACTGCGTGAATATAGGCCAAAGAGAACCTGGACTACACCCGCCGCATGTATGGCTGGCCAACAACGAAAAAAACTGAAAGCAAATGTGGAAACTATGACGAACGTCTTCGACAGATACAGTCAGCGTCCTGGTATGGAGTTTCCATCACAAGAATTTATACTTCTACAAATTACCGACATCAATGGGGTTGGACACAAATACGAACCATTATGCCGAAGAAAAAAAACAGCTGCGATGGCATATGGTCGACCCAAGGCCTTAGATGAGTTTAAAAGGTATTTGGAAAGTGAAACCAACGGAGAAAATAATTATGTCAATCACACGGCAACCGACATAGATGAACTCACCCATTTTTGGAGAACAAACGAAGCAGGAAAAACTGTTAATGAAAATGCGGACGATCCGGACGATCTGGAAGATGCGGAGGATCTGGTCGATTTAAATGCCACGACGAACGCACCAACTGCTAACAGTGAGGAAACAGTCATTGAACTACAACATCCGACGGGGTTGGATGTCGCTGGGGTTGAATCCGACGGGCAACTAAATTTAAATGACAAAACGAACGAACCACCTGCTCACGGTGAGAAAACAGGTCAGGCCAACGCAGAGGATGCTGCTAATGATGCGGGGTTGAATGTCGCACAGGGCACAAACAATACATCTGCCGAAACAGGTATCAGCAACTCAGGAAATTTGACCGCCGCGACGAACGGATCAACTGTTGACGATGCGGAAACAGCAACTAGCGGACAACAATATTCGACGGGGTTGAAAGTCGGTGAGGGTGACAACAACACCTCCGCCGAATCGTCCGCGGTAGTAGTGACGACGGGTACCCGCAAGAGCAACAGCGACGAAATCAAAGAAATATTACAACTATTTAATTTAAATGCCACAACGAACGGATCAACTGTTGACGATGCGGAAACAGCAACTAGCGAACAACAACATTCGACGGGGTCGAATGTCGCAAGGGGCGGAAACATTCAACATTTGACGGTGAAAGCGCTATTGAGCGCACGTAATAGTGCTCGCACCACCGGTTCTGTAAATGGTAGCGCTAGTGGTAATAGTAGTGATAATAGAATAGGTGCTGATAACAACAACAATAATGAAAAGAAGAAGAGAAAGAAGAAAAAGAAGAAAAAGGAGGAAAAGGAGGAAAAGGAGAAAAAGGAGAAAAAGAATAGAAAATAAAATCAATCAACGCCTATGTTGACATGAGTACACTGAAACATCGTTTACGGATAGGATTGGAACAGTAATTATTGGAACATAGCAATTGAGTTTTATACAACCTGGTGGATGTCATCACCACCAAGCTCGCTACCTATACAATCAACACGGTCAGAATTCACATAGGTTAAAAGTTACTTGGTTTATGCACAAACCAACCAAGTATGCCTATTATACAACTAACTAATAAAGAAAGTAGAACTAGATTTCATTACAAATATAGTTCTCTTTTATTATCTTTCTTCTGTGTTGCTTTTTTGCTTAATCTTTTTTTCTTTTTTACCAGTGGTTTATTCATCGTCGTTCATTACATTTACTCATCAATCTCAATCGGTTACTGTTATCACATTTCAATCATCCTCAATTTCTCTTTTGTTTACTCGTCGTCGTCATCGTCTTCAATTTCAATTACCTCCTTTACTCCTTTTTCAATCTTGATCTGAACTTCGTCGTGAATCTCGATTACCTCGTTTGGTTTTTTTTTGGGATCGATGTAGTATTTGATTTGACGGGGACGGCAGATCGATTGCCTGGTGGAAACATCCGCGGGTAATCTAGCTTGTGGAGAAGAAACAGCACGCACGGTATTGGTTCGACGACGGTGGAGCTTGAACCCGGTGAAACCGACACCGGGTGGATTTGGCCATTCCTTTTTAATTGCCTCTGTTCCACAACGAGGGAGAGGAACGCGCTTGTTTATAGGTCCATATCCGTCGTGAAGAATGAAGTAAAAAAAACGATATCCAAGGAAGCGACGTTCATTGGCCGAGTACCTGCTTTCACCTCGCATAGAGTTAACATTACGAATTATCTCTACTCTATTGATTTCCCAAGCACAAGGATGACAATTGCAATGGGTGCAATTTTGCCTGGATGAATTTCCACCGGGGCTGTAATAGCACAGCATTCGTGTTGGTTCCTTGAAGTTGGTAATACGGAATCGTTTGCACTGTTCGTTAATACGAGCGTGTGTTTCTTTCCATGTTTCTTGTCTCGAGTAACAGAGCGACCAGGAATCAACCTTCTCAAATTCGACCTGTGGAACATCCCCCTGTGTAGGGACTGTTGGTACCCATTTGTGCAGCCTGTTGCAGATGGCATCAAATTCTCGATCTAAACTCATATACGATTCCATTTCGTATATACCAGACCTGTTCTGTGAACCAGCGTGGATTTCAGGGTAGTCTTCAATTTGGAAAACGATTTGAGGTTGTTAATATTGTACACAAACTCGTGGAGGATAGCAATGCCTCCAATAACCATTCGACGCTCAGTGAATAAATCACTTTCCCTCTCTTTGTAAATGGGGTTGCCTCCGCCCATGAGAGTGTGGATTACTTTTACGCAATCTGTGTAACTTGTCCAAAACGGTAGATGTACTCGAACTATCTTCTTGAGCACCTGGATGGTATTCTGTTCACCATCTACCTCCTGCAAATGATATTCAGCAGTGAAAGTTACCGAACGGTCCTCATACAGCAAATACGACATGGGTGGAACTTGAAGAGGTTTGTATTGAGAGACTATCCAGATCGGGTGTTCCAATTTATCGTCGTAAGGCAGGTATATAGTTTCATCCGAGAAATGAGAGGAGACTGACAATAAAAATTGCTCAAAGCCATTAACAACAGAAAACAACATGATACGTGTTGTAATTGGATACTACTGTTTTGTCGAACGAAGTTGCAAATTATGATCATATTGTTCGACTTCCACAATATTTAGGTCAAGTATAGTGCTTTTTGTTACTTAGTACGCTAAAATAATAAAGGATAGAAGTAGGTCGTGTTCAAAATGGAGGGAACTATAGCATTGTTGTATACAACCGGGGGTGCTAACGCTTTGATTTGTCAAACGGAAGATCCAGCCCTGCTCTTGATGCTTACGAATGATGGCCGGTGAAAGTCCCTCTCTTTCTGGAAAGCAACCGTGTTAGATATTGAGTTGAAAACGGAGGGAAACATGTGATTTGTTGCCGGTTGTATGGGCGTTTTTGAATCGACCTGGAAGACTATCAACAGGTTTGTATAGCCGGCGTGTATTAGATCTTTCAACTATTCTTATTACAATTTCATAGGAGATAAATACCAAGCACCTGCACCTGCACGTATTCAGAAAAGGCGCGCAATTTTTCGGATTTTGGGGGGTAAGTCAGTACTACCTACCGATGGGCTCGTCGTAACCGTTAACGACAAAAAGGCTGCATTACAGCAACAGACAATTTGAAAGAATGACAATACTGATTTGAATCTTGTCCGTCCAGTTTGATTTGACACGAGTGTGGTTTGTATAGATACGTGGTTCGAATAGATGCTTTGCACAACCTGGTCGTTGGTTGTCGAATCAAATGGTTCACCGCGCTCGTTATGGATTCCGCTACTGACAGAGAACAGAGCACAAGGAAACAATACTATTACGTGAACCAGGAATGTTGTTTTAGTTGAAGCAATTTATTTGATCCATGGTGTTTTTACAAATAGGTTAAAGCAATTATTTGATCCATGGTGTTTTACAAATAGGTTGAACTTGGCACATTGGGTGAATGATGGGGGGGGTCGAATTTTTGTAAACAAGTGTGACGATCGGAATGTAATAATTGCATGGAAGAGCATAACTGCTCTTCTTGTCGAAAACACAGTGTGTTGTAAATGCAGGAAAATGAACACAATGGATTTTGTGCCGAAACTATCGGAATAGCTACAAAGGTCAGTCTAGCATGTAAGAATGTGATTTGTGAAAAATATAACGAATGGTCCGTCAAGGAACCAGCCATGGTTGATTTGGATAAGTTGGTTGACGACAAGTGCGATCCATATGATATAAAAAAATGTGGTAACCGTGCTACTCGACAGTATCAACTCAATCTAGACTTGACTTTAGGTATAATGATGATTGGAGGTGGCGGACACGATTACGCATTGGTTGCCTCTCAGCTTAATCTATGTTGCAGCCAGCGACAATTGCTAGACTCGTTTACATCCAATGAAGAAACTATGGCTCTGCACATAATAAAAATGGCGGAAGAAGTAGTTGAAAGAAACTTGAACGACGAAAAAAAGGAATCACAATTGGTCAACGATCCAATCACTGATGAGGTGCACCTCGTTGCAGATACGATTAGAAAAAGAAAGGCGGGTGAAAATACCCCTATGTCAAATACACCCGCGTTGGAAGTAGATGCAGTTTCGTTGGACGAAAACCAAGAAGCGAGACCAAGACCAAAGAAAAAACGAAACATAGGCGTATCTATGGATGCTGGATGGAGAAAGCGTAGCTCCGGAAGAACTTACGACGCACAACAAGCCCAATTTTTTGCTTTTGGAGTAGAGACGAATAAAATTCTCTACTTTGAGCAGATGTCCACGCGTTGTCGAAAATGTGAACACAAGTTGGAACACGATCCGAAATTGTGCTCGCATAACTATACAGGTTCTGCAAAGGGAATGGAACCTCATGCTGCTTTGAAATGCATCCAATCGATTTTTTCCAAGGGTGATGCGTTTGTAGGCACTATTGTTACTGATGACGATTCCAGTATGAGAGCCCGACTAAAACAGAATGGAAGAGAAAAGATAGAAGCAGGATTATGTCGAAAGGAGGACCTAACGCCAACCATCCAATTGAGCAACAAAAACGACCACGGTGCACTTGAACTGAACATACCTGAACCTATCTGTAAAGCGGATGCTAATCACAGAGTGCGTGGATTCGGTAATGCAGTTCAGAAGTTAGTTAACATGAGGAAGGGGGAAAGTGGGGGAGTAACTGGTGTTGACCGTGATCGATTGAAAGTCAATTTTGCGTACGCTCGGGCTAAGAATGTGGATAAGGATTTCAATTTATTCTGTGCTGCATTCGCACCAGTTATAGAGCATCATTTTAATAATCACGAACTGTGCGGTGAGTGGTGCGCTGCTAAAAAGCTAACTGATACAAAAAAATCGGCGGATCATTTACATTATCGTTGCAAAGTCAAAAACAAATTAATGTATGATAACTTGAAGGAGATACACAAACGTTATACCACCGAGCAACAACTACGAGAAATACACCATAAGGTAAATACAAATTTGAGTGAATCAGCAAACTTTGTTGTAACAAAGTTTTTGCCCAAACACAAGAATTTCGGAACGACAATAGCGGATAAAGGTAGGGTCCATTTCTCGGTATGTATTATTACAGACGGGTACAAATCCACCATGGTTGAATTGTATAAGAGAATGGGATTTGAAAATAATCTGCTACGAGTAAAGGGATGGACGGATATAGAGAAAAAAAGGACCTACAAAAAACACTACATCCAATTAGACACGATAAAAAGGAGAAGAATGATGCGGAAAAACATAAAGAAGAGGGAGAATCGGAAAAAGGAGGAGAAATCACAGGATAAAGGAGAATTTTACAAACCTGGAATGGGATTGAACGAGGGTACATCACGAGCAGCGTTGAATACAAGGAAAAAGGCAAAAAAAAAGGTAACTACCGCAGCAATTGATGGGAAAAAAAGAGGACGTCTTGTAAGCTTTGCAAAAGAAAGGATCATGTCAACAAATCTAAACATTGCCCGTATCATAAAAATTACGTTACGAAGGAGGGTGAGGATCCGGCTTTAATTAAAGCCATGATATTAGAGTACCCAAATGGTATACCTGATCATACGGTGGTTGAAGAGTTGAAACACGACGAAGTTTAGTTGACGAACCAGTGGAAAGTGTAATAGATGAAAATACCGGTAAGTGGTTGTGTGCAAAATGTGAGATGGGAGGTATGGGAGGAATAATGTGAGGGGGTTGAAATTGGCCGGTGGTGAAATTTACCGTTGCGACCAACAAAAGAGTGATCCTACCGGGTACAATCGTGTTTTCTGCGTATGTAATTATAATTCAAATTTTCACAAAGAAATCCATAAAACTACTGAAGTGTACTTCTGCTTTTCTTTATTTCTAACGGTAATAAGGGACGTTGGAATCCAACAATCCAAACGTTGAGGAAAATGAGCTATGCGCGCTTGAAGATTCGTGCGAAGAAACAGCGGCAACAGCGGACCTAACGAATTCGCAATTCCATTGCTGTCTACTCGAAAGGGAGATTTTAGAGCAAGATTCGGAGCCCTATTTGGATGACACCCAAGGCTCGGATCACGACGATGGTTAGAACTCATTTAGCAGAATATAACCCCCACCGGTATTAAGTGTTTAACGTAAAAATTGATGTAGATAAACACTTTACAATTCGAAAACGGCTAAAAACCACCTTTTTGAGTTTCAGAAATATACAGCACCTAGTACACGCGCTGAACACCAATCAAATTGGACATAGAAAGATTCGTGTTGAGCAGACGAAGGTCATCATATATAGGACGGTGCGTGTACGAGAACACTGCCAGCACAATAGGTCTAACCAAATGGACAAATTGTCCATTTTCACCGTGCTTTTACGCGTTGTAGCGCGATTTTCGGCGCACGCTGATGACCACCTTAAATTTCATGATAGATAATATGTACTATTGACGTTGTGTTATTGAGCACTACGAGATTGAATTGGTTATTTGAGTCATTCTGTTAGTACAAAAATAAAGTTACTATAAATCATTTTAGATGTTCAAAATAAATAATATTATTGCTGTTGCTCTATCACTATTAGTACTTCTTTATGAAGTTTATTTTAGTCGGCAAAAATTGTATTCCAGATAGGTTAGATTTGATTTTCTCTATCAACATTGGCTCTTTTTATTTTCTGTAGCAAATAAGTGACTTTCGACAAAATATATACGAGAACGTTCCACCTTGTAACGACAAGAAAGCTCGAATTGTTTTAGATTACAGCTTGACAACAATCCCATTTCACTATCTACTATTTTAAGAATTGTTGTCATGGCTTATGTCCTCAATTTTTGAGATTCGCTAGTCTTGCTTCTAAATCATTCAGTACGGCTTTGTCTGTTCAGATTCTTTTCACTGACGGGAGTCTTTTTCCCTACAGGACCAGCCTCGAGAATGCTTCTCCTAGCCCAAGTTGTTAGCATCTGCAACTTGTCCAATTAATGAATCTACTTGTTTGCAGGTGTGGAAGTTGCGGTTGTGGCGTTCATTGTCCTCCATATACTGTGTCTTGACATCTAATCTTCGAATTTTTTCGAACTTATCCATCAAAGTTGATCTCTTATCGATATTCAACTCGCAAGACCTTATCCATACCCCTGACGACACCTTGCATACCATCCCGTAACTTGCCCATTACGAAACAGCAGTTTCAATTCTCGAAGAGCTTCATTTCATTTCATTTCATTCATTTCATTTCATTCATTTCATTTCATTTCATTTCATTCATTTCATTTCATTTCATTTCATTTCATCCATTCCATTTCATTTCATTTTCATCTCATTTCATTTATTCATTTCATTTCATTTCATTTCATTCATTTCATTTTTAAAATATTGTTTATTTCATAATGCGCCGATGACGTCGATGGATTTAGAAGGAGAAGAAGAAGAAGAGAATAAAGGATGGATCAAATGAGTTATATACATGCACATCGTACTGGAAGAGAAGAAGTAATATATAATTGTTAAATAGAAAATACTTACCAGGCATCTATCCGACTGGCCATCCGAAGATGATTCAGGGCCTGATTTTTCTCTCGTATCGCATCTTGACCATATATACGAGCGCCTTCGTGATTCCCTTTTTGAATAGCCTGTTAGATCAGTTACAACAAGGTATAACAAATAAAAAAAAATAATGAGCAATTAATAATAACACAATGAATCAGTTTCCATTGAACTCGATGTGAAGATAAAGACCTAGAACTTACTTTTTTTAGTTTGTCCATCGATGCTTTTTCGTTCTTTTCACACTTTTTGGCCGAACGTTGCATTTGCTTACTAACGATCCGCAAGTTGACCATTTCATCTTCTAAGGACACTCTATTTCCCATCTTGATTTGTTTTTTGCTAAGGTTGTTTGAGTTTGATAGAGCTTTGATTCTGATTCTGCTTCCGATTTCGATTTCGATTTTGAATAAAACTTTACGTCGTCGTTTTGTTATGAATTCAATCTACCGGTACGAGTAATAATGCCGTTACATACAATTTTTTTTTGTTCGCAGTGCGACACGACTCAGCAAGCACGATTCGATCACACGGGGGGGGGGGTTAGAGAAAATATGTATGATGTTTTCTTCGCTCAATTTAGTTTGACCCCACTGATGGTCCACAGTCGATCAGCTCAGAACCAGTGAAAAAAAGCCGGCAAAATTAAAAATACAAAATACTTTCAATATTGAATTACGTACATGCACATTCTTATCAACGAACAAGTGTTAATACGGCAGAAGAAAGTAACGCATTCTGATTGAAACTGTCTACTTGTAAGCTAAGGCAACAACAATCAAAACAAAGAAATAAATTAAATATAGTCTATCATAACCAAGATAATTTTCGTTCACAATCATGTCCCAAGAAGAAGACGCCCCTCCACGAGTCAAAAATCATAATAAAATATCGACGAGATAAGCCTTTGGGATAATGACCAAATCGATCACGGAAGAAT
>FMBT01000683.1:0-24528 GCA_900095095.1 Fragilariopsis cylindrus CCMP1102
CATTCCGGATCCGTTCCACGGATTTTAGGATCAGTTTCTGGACCTTGTAAGAAACGACAATTACGGCCTAAAATTTGATCCAATGAATATCCTGTTAGATTTAAAAATCCTTGTGACGCGACACAATAGGATTATCCGGTAGGGATGGATCGGTGACCACAAAATTTTGTTGTGCTGTTTGTAATGCCTTGATAAATGAAAAATCAGGATCGTCTAATACCTTATTGGCAGCACCCTGTGAGGATGTTGTTAATCGTAAGTCACCATTACTATCATTCATTTTATCATCCAATAATTTTTTAGCCTGATCTTCACCAACATGAGTACGAATCGAATCACGTAGCTTATCATTTTCTTCTTTTAACATTGCAACACTTTGTTGTAATGATTCCAATAAAAATTTCTTACGAATACGACTCCGTTTCGCATGTTCCCGATTCCGTTCACTAATGATGTGCGTTTGCGTTATTTTTGGTTCGGGTGTAATAGTGAATAGTGATGGAAATGAGATGATGTGAGAGAAGAAGAAGAGAGGGGGGGGGGGTATGTTAGAGACATGACATCCTAAAAATATGGTTCACATTCGTTCAGCGGTGATAACGATGTAACACTCTAATACAGTATGCTCTCTTTTCTTCATTCGCGAATGTCTTTATATTATAGCTTCGTGCCTTCTCGTACGCATTTGATAGTCCGGTATCCGTAAAAACAAGACATACACAAATAAACTACTACTTACCGTCGTTCATTCTTTTGTTGTTCACTCATTTTACGTTCATTAGAACGTGAACTTTTCTTCTTATTTGATAACGCATATTGAATATGATGTCGTTGTTGAGGTGCCTCCTTGAAGGGTACAGCGGACGTAGCTTTTGTGACACCCGGTACGTTATTACCCATCGCTAATGCAGGCTTCGTGTTATCATGAAGTTGTGTGGTATAATATCCTCCACCACGTGGGACGGGAACAGCCTGTTGGCCTTGTACAATCCTTGTAGCAGTATGAGTAACTTGACCCGGACCTTCACCAGATCCTAATACAGCATTATCCTCTTGCTCTTCATTCAAAAATACTGTATCGCCATCAGGTGTGAACATAACATCACCAAATATATCATCTAAATTTAATGTTGCTGGTGTACCCCGTTGAGCAACAGCCGCAGCTGTTGTTGCTGATAAGTCTGTACTAAACATTGGAGTTTGAACTTGTTGCTGTTGTTGTTGTAGTGGTTGTAGTGGTTGTTGATGGTGTTGATGGTGTTGATTTCCAGTAGACATTTCTATTAACAATCTTTTAATGATTGCTTGTTCTTCTTCTTTTTTTTTGTTCTTTTCGTTGATGTCTTTATTCGGTTACCTAGAACAAACACTACCAGCTCCTAATATTTGGTTGCTTCGATCAGATGAAGAGTTTGGCTTAGTGTTCCGATTAGTGCCAGTGCCTGTGCTTGTACAGTACTGTAGTAGAATCGTTCAGTTCTTGTTGTCGATCTTACTAACTTACTCAAGCCTAAAAGCAAAAAAATGATTTGCTGTCACTTCTCGCTACTACTACTTGTATACGCCAATCAACGCTACGGAGACATCAACAAAGAAAGCCCTACAGTATCCGCCCGACCTCTTACAGTGTATTGATTTTTAATCACGAAGTTCAACAGAAAGAACGCGTGCATCGGCTACGCGTAGAGATTAGATTTCCGCAGCTCATAACCATTCTTTGTGTTCTTCTCTTTCTTCAGACTTGACCTGCCTTTTTCTGATTGGTGAGTGTCGTGACGCCCTTTATTGTCGAATATTAGGCTAACAATGAAAATAGCAAATGAATCTCGCGCGCGCGCTGGGGGATGTGAATTTTCGCTATTTTCGATTTTTTTTTTTCAAATCGAGGATGTTCCTGATTATAAAGGAGGAGAAGAAAATGCCATAATAATAATAAATAATAACATAATAAATATTATTCACATGGATGCAATCAATCCATACCTAGTGCAGTGTGGCTGTGCATGGGAGGACTGGTGATTGTTTCTGGGATGCTGGCACTAGGTTTGGATTTGGACTGACCAATGATGGCAATGGTGTGTTGCTGCATACCTACTTCTGTTGCTGGTGGTGTTGCTCTTTCTTTGATTCAAATATTTACATCACCAATAATAATGGTATGTGTGTCCACTTGGTATAGAGTAGCAATACTTGTTATTAGCAATGAGTTTGATTGTGTGTTTTCTGTTGTCACCACAGTTTGCTGCTTTTATTACTAGGTTGAATACCAGTGTTTGCTATGTTGTGAATATGGCATATTACTATATCATAGTCTCTTTGTTGTACTGTTTGAATATGTGTGCATCAGGGACACACTACACTTTCCCAGCATGAAATGCCAGTGACACTTTTTCATATGTGGTTCTCTCTAGTCTTTATTTGTACTACTACAGTAACTGATAACTATTTGTGCTGAGCGCGATCATTCCTATCAAAGCATCTAGATAACTAACACACATTATGAGGGGGAACATGATGATAATAATTTTTTTACCACAGCAATTTTTAGTTGTGATCTCTACCTACTAGAATTTTTTTTTGGAGATAATACCAGAGGCTCCTATGATATATTGTGACAGTAGGAATGATAGGTATGAAGGTATGTAAACAGTACAACCAGGCAGGGTAGAATCAACGACACAATGTTGACACCTAGATTTTTATTCTATCTGTATGTATCAGATTCAATTTTGAATCATGTGTCATCATTGTCTCTTTGATGATACTAGGAGGCAAGGGCACTGCTCAAGACAGCGTAGTTTTTAAACCTGTACTTACCAATGAGCTGACAATCACCATGAAACCTTGCAACATGATCACCTGTAATGACTGGCATCCAACCATCTTCAGCAATGTTCTTCCTCATATAACATAGTTGCACATCCTTGCAGCTTGAAATCTGATATCATATTCTAAGGATGAGATTGATTTGGATTTACTAGTCACATTTGGTTGCCTACATGTGTTCTAAAGATATAAATGTATGTTATTTACTGTTTCTTTCTTTTTGTGTATGTTGTCAAAGATAGAAAATGGAGTTTTGGGCAAGTTCTGCGCAAATCGTATCTGTGTGATCAATTTTGAAGACTAGTGTGGTCTTCCCAATTATAATTGTTTAGCATGGAATCCATCAACAGTACTTCTATCTATAAAACTTGTTATTTATTAAAAGTAGTTGCCAATTAAAACTCCCCACAACATCAGAAAGGCCAGTGAGACAGCAGTCAACCTGACAGTAGTCTATATTACTATGAACTATTTGTGCCAGCTGAGCCATTGTCAGATAATTCCATCATATTGATATTTATTGGAAGTAGTCCCGCATCATAGGTCACTTCCTACAACAACAATGCACATATGCCATTTCATGATTTGAAGAATATTACTTGGTAATAATTCTGAATAATAGCATAGGGTGTAGAGTTTGAGGTGCTTGGATTACTGGTCATATTGTTCAGGACACAATAAAATGATTGGTTGGTGGTGTGCACTTCATGGGAAGGTGAAAAGCACATTAAAGCATACATTAACTGGGGAGGGCATTATCACATCACAACAATTGACTTCATCCAAGAAGCAATTTACTGGTTAGGTCTGAGGTCTAAGGTGTTTGATGGTTATTTTAAGATCCTGTTGTAAACTGGTTAATAATATGCCTGTTCACTGTTTGATGTTGGAGAAAAGTGAATTGTCACAAAAAGCAACAGTCAAGAATCAAAGGAGAAGGAGTTGCAATTACATACTCTATCAACCAGTTCATAATAAGTTATATGTGCACGAAGTACGGCGGCATAGAGTTTGAAACAGAAATGGCTGCCAAAGTAATTTGTAACAATATGTAATGGGAGAGGGTACTTTTATCGGCACGGCTGGATGTTTGTTAATGGCTCAGAAGTCTGCCTCAATGAGCATCAACTACGTCTACTCTACACAAAAGCTCATCATGATAAACCTGGAACTGCATGCTCCAAGGTCCATAATCAGCATCCATTTATTTGTTGCGCTGCTTGTTCACTTGCTGCTGAAGCATGCTGATGTTGGGACTACAGTGTTCATTTCAATGCCTTATTTCATCGATAGGCAGTTTTGGATGAGCTTTGCCATTTTTCTCATGGCAAAGAGAAAGGAGGAAGGAGCTTGGTGCGGTGATCAATATTATCCTAAATGAAACTAAGGACAACAAGGGCAAGATCAATGAATTTATTGGGGGAAGTGCTGCCGTTCAGAGGGCTGCCTGTAGCTGTGGGACAACTAGTCACATTGTCACTGATATTCTTTGGAGTAAATAAGTTTCTTATGTATCAGGTTTCAGGTTCTTGGTCACTTTGGTATGTGTCTACTATTGCTTTAGGTTTGATAAACCGGTACATTTAAATTTTTTTTATCAATTAGATATAAATATGCTTGATAACGGCGCGCGAGAGCAGTAGTACGGAAATATGCCTAAGGAATCTACTTCGCCCAATTCACGTGCGCCGTCTCGGCTGGTCTGCTCCTACAGAATGCATGGCATGTGCTGGAGGCACTATTTCTAGCTATGTGATCTACCTATGGTCCTATGAATACTATGTTTAGTACATAGGAGTGATTGGCAGGTTAACTAAGCTGCTAGAGAGATAGTGAGTGATTACTGTAGAGATTGCATTTCGGTATTCGGGTTTGGGGATCCCGAAATTGCGATCGTTGCAGGAAGCGCGATGCGAGGTGTGGGTGGGTGGGAAAAAGAAAAATCCCATGGTGAGATCCTGTTAGCTAGATTAGCTTGATAGGAATCGCAACCCATGGAAACAGACATCAGAAGAAACAATGGAACGAGTGAGTTTACGTTCCGTCGTCTGATTTCCCTATCCTTCCTCTCTTGGCGATTCTGCTTTGCCGGATCGTCATATCCTGTACCTTAAGGGTACTGCCTTACTCTACCTACGAATCTTATCTACGTATCCTACTAGTATGCTTCGTTGGTAACGGCGCGAATCTTCAAGCGTGGTTCGGGGTAAACGGACGGACTGTGATTGTCCTTCCGTTGCCTGTTGCCTGGAGTCTTGCACTGGAGAATCTACTTCGCCCAATTCACGTGCGCCGTCTCGGCTGGTCTGCTCCTACAGAATGCATGGCATGTGCTGGAGGCACTATTTCTAGCTATGTGATCTACCTATGGTCCTATGAATACTATGTTTAGTACATAGGAGTGATTGGCAGGTTAACTAAGCTGCTAGAGAGATAGTGAGTGATTACTGTAGAGATTGCATTTCGGTATTCGGGTTTGGGGATCCCGAAATTGCGATCGTTGCAGGAAGCGCGATGCTCCTAACACCGCCACTAATGGGCTGCGACTATAATGAGTCGGTTGATGGTGTTTGTACCAGTAATCGGTGAGTTCGTAGCCGCCATGTAAATATAGTGGCAGGCCAGCCGGATAAAAAAGAAAAGAAAAGAAAGTTTTTTTTTTTTTTTTTTTTTTGAAATTTTTTTATATAGTTAATATTATACTTTGTTGTATGTTATTTGGCATAATCGGGTATAGATGATGCCAGTTATGTTATTTGGCATGATCGTATGTAGATGATGTCAGTTGTAGTATAGTGGGACGTATTTGTATGTACGCTCACGGTATGTATGTATTGTTATTGTATAGTGAGTCTGTCGAGGATCAGTGCTCGCGGATCGTATGTAATGTAATGTATAGTGAGTCTGTCGAAGGATCAGCGCTCACGGATTGTATGAAATGTATTGTATAGTGAGTCTGTCGAAGGATCAGCGCTCACAAATGTATTGGTGGATTGTATGTTTAACCAACCCTAGTCCCAGTTTTGGCAGCGATAGTCCACGCCTTGAGGTATTTCAATTCGCGGATCTGAGAACGCTTTGCATTGGCCTTTCCAGGTCGAATGTCCACAACAGGACAGATCTTGTTGTGCAGGCAGGTGTTAATATAGTTTTTGAAACCTTTTCGATCCCAATCTTGCTCCAAGAATTGGGAACCAAGAATAAGACCGGCACTGGTGTCGTTGAAAGGGAGAAGGAGTCGTTCCTTTCTGAATAAAATGCAGAAGATGGGCCAATAATGGGGGCCAGCCTCATCTTCAAATTTGTGTTTAGTCGCGCAATACTCGATGATGATCGGTTTTGTGTGGTCAACTGACAATAGGGCTTCGTAAGTCATCTTTGGAACCTCCCACGTTTTAACGCCGTTTTTATTGAGGAAACGTATAACGTTGTCTGCTGGCATGTTATCACCGCGATCACGCGGAATATGGTTAGCGAATTGTGTGTTGACACTACTGATGACAGCGTCCGTAGCCTTCGTCATCTGGAATACTGTGTATAGCAGCTGCATTGCGTTGAATTTGTAATACGGGTGCGGTCCGGTACTCAATTCCTTCACGACGACCTCGATCGTGGGTGAAGAATACTTCTTTAGATAGTGGTTGATAAGCGCATTGCCGAAAATGTGGTGGATTCCATATTCGTCCTTTTCCGACAACATTGCGTCGAGTGCCGCTTCGTTGGGTGGAGCAAAGTCGAGTCGACGTCTTACGTTACGATCCGATTCAGGTGTGACCCCGACGATGCTCGTTTGTGCGGTTGCTACCGGAGTCTTTGTTCCAATAGCAGCGGCGTAGGTTGTTGTACCAGCCGCGGCAAGCCCGGAATACAATCGCTTGATATGTCCAAGGACCATGAATTGTTGCGCTACTGGTAAAGCACCCAACATATTATAGTACGATGGATCAACCGGAGGAGGTGGGACAATCGGAGGAGATGGTGCCTTTTTAGGAGACATGAAGCCGAATAGACTTTTCATTGTAATCGGTAGTGTGTATTTGAACTCGGGGATTGATTTGTCGAGTTTTTGAATTTATGTGTACGTTATGGACAGAACGTTTGTGTGGAAAAGTGAAATATTGAAAGTTTTGTACATCGTTGCCGATGTATGCTGGTTACTATAGCATGGTTCTGTATGTTGGTTACGAATAATAGAAACGACGAAAGAGAAACGCTTTTTAGCTAACGTGATGATTCCGTTTCGAATTGCATCGATAGGAGTATATGATGTTATGCTGAAAATTGTCAGTTGTGGTCGAATGTAAAATGTGTGTCAGTTGTTGACATCGCGATTCTGGATGCGCGATTATGCGCGCAATATTCAAATTTTTACGACTAGAAAAAAACGGTCGGATCAACGGCTTTCGCATTTGGCGATCCGACGGTTGGTAAATTTGAGAGGCGTATATATTAGTATTATTTATTTTTAGAGAGCGTTCGTAATATGCAATCGGTACAGTATGTATTGGAACGATTGATTAATATGCGTCCAATAGTTGTGTAACGGTTTCCAATTCATTTGACATTGTATTTGACAAGTCAATCGATTCGCTCCAAAGGTTTCGAGTGTATAATTTCCATGATTCGCTGCACCATCTTAGTGCTCGCTGGATATAGTCCCCCGATTTCCCTTGCGATTGGAGAATACATGCCATTCCTACTCGGATAGAATGATTTGTCCATTTGCTAAGTTCCTTTGGATCGGTTATGCCGTATTCAAGGCGGACGATGTTCTGTAGAATACTTTTTGAATCGTCGGAACAGATGTTCAACACTTTCCCTTTGGCATAGTCATAATAAATTGCAAGAGGGCGTGTCTTGTCTTCTAATCCAACCAAACGGGAGAAGCGTTCGAGAATGGTTATCCAATGGGTGATTTGATCCATGAACGGTGATCTATAGTTACGCGCAAAGCGCTTTACTTCTCCGTTCTTTCCGTTTTTCTGCACTCTGAAAGTGAGTTCCACGAAGTACACCTCATCACGATTTTGTATTGCATATGGCGTTGTAAAGCGTCTCTGTCCTATTCCAAGGAACTGGACATCATCAACACAGAATGCATACGTTTCGTTTCGAATGTTGAGTTCTGGTTCTTTGGTGGGATCCCGGCTAGCATACGGTTGGCACCATTCGATGCGTCGGCAACCTGCTGGGAGAACGCAACTAAACCACTGGAATCCTACTTTAGTTAGGCTATCAGCAGGTTCATCTTGCGATTCTTTGTATAATCTGGCTTGAAGTTGTAATGTCCAAGGCTCTCTTCGGTTCGGTTGTTTTTCAAACCGCTTCATTTCATCAATGACCTTTTTGATCGGGGGTGCAATAACAGCGGTCCCGGTAAACATACGAGCGTCCCGATCACTTATTTCGTCGAAGTTTTTTTAAAAACTTCTTGATAGTAAGAAGATATGCATCGACTGTTCCCGATTTTGATACTTTTCAAGCCGATCGCATGTCCTGTTGCAGGAAGCTGTGTAACAGGCTAGGAGGTAGACCAGAGACGTATCGGTGAGTGTGATTAGAGGAAATATTGAGTCGTAGACACCTCGGATTGTGCACCAGTAGATAAAATGGCATCGACGGGTACAAGCTGTCCGTTTCTCTGTGGCTTTTGTGGACGCTCCCATCTCACATTTTTAACAATGATGAGCTCAGGACTGAGAAGAGCTCTGGACTCAAGAGGAAAACCCGATAGGATCGCAGAATTGGAAGTTTCTGACAGACCTGTTTAACGAGTGTAGAGAAAGGGACATCATAAATTGTTGTTAGTTTTGGAGTAAAGAGTTCGTGAGGACGCGAAATTGTATCTCCCATTTCGTTCTTGATTCCTTGCAAATGTTCCGCATACGATTTGACATTGGCATCGATGGAATACTCTGCAGTCAATCGGATTTGGTTTTGTCCCATTGTAGAAGCTGTACTGTGGTGGTTGAGCCACGAAACCGATGGCGTATTGTCACCTAACGCCAAGTGCGTTGGTGAAGGAGGAAACGCCGACGGGTTTTCGTCGTAGATTTCGTTGATGATGATATGAGCCAGCTGGAGCGCGATGTACTCGAGGCTATTAATGAAGACTTCTTTGTCTTTTCCTAGGCCTTTGATTCGTGAGAAAAGGTCTTTGCCGAATGGTACAAACAAATACTTTGGCTTGCTTGATGTATACGGATAGGGCTAAATCAGATGCATCGCCCGATGTTGTCCAAGTCGGCATTCTAGGAATAATATGTCCTATGGGACATTCCCATCGCTTATCTGCTAGACTGCGTATGATAATCATGACACACTTAGTTATTGGTTCACTGAGTGCAAAATAGATTCCGTTACGGTACATGTAGGCAGCATATTCTGTTGCAACGATGCTTTCCATCCGATGCTCATGGTGGTGGGCAATCGACGTACTTTATTATCGATTAGCTTTTTAAGTCGTTGATCGATTTTCGCTTTTTTGTATCGTATTGCCAGTTCCTCTCTTACGAGGTTCTGCAGTATGAATAATTGGGCTCGAGCCCAAGGATTATATTCTGCTGCTGAGCCAATTAAACCCAAGACGGTGCATGCTTCTCTGATTGATTTAAGTGAACCTACTACTGTCCACCCTTCATCGGTCAGATATGCTATGACCTTAGCACGTCGTCGTACTGAAACGACGACTACCATTCTACGCGATTGCACTTCGTGTCCGACGGTGAGTCGTTCTTCGTTGTACAATGGATTGAACTTCTTTTGTGATAGGGCCTTCTCCTGGCACGGATGGTCTACTCCAAAAACGTCCTCAAGAGACATGATGCTAGATGCTGCAGTCAGTTTGAAATATTCTTCGACGTCAGCATACATGCAATCATCTACTTGCATAGGAAATTCCGGTGGTTTCCGTGATCGTTATTCCGAAACACGCCCGTGTTGAGGGCGTCCTTTGATGCTTGTGTGAATGATTCCGTCGAGGTGCATTCTTCAAAGACCATTCGGCTTGTATGGTCCACTGCTCTAGCTAAAGTACGTTCTGGTTCTTTCTCCCAGAGATAGCTTGCTTGTTGCTGCCGTCCTTTTGCTCCTTGGTCAAAATTCGGTGGAGAAAAACAGGCGCCGAAGCATTGTCCTGTAGAGAACCCGAGATGCCCATTCGCCATGAAGCCATTCATGGCAACTGTAGACGGATTGTTTTTGATGAATCTGAAAGCATTCGTCATATCGTCGTCGCCAAGGAGGATAACGTCGCTTTGGATATGAAATCCTTAGGTTGTATATCCCTGGCAGAATCGAACGAAACTTCCAGCAAAATAGACTGGAGGTTCGTTCTTTTTGTTGGTCCAATCATTGATTGACATCGATTCCGGGTGTACGCGATGTGAGCAATCGGATATGTGGCGGGCCTCTTTCCATAGATTAAAAAAGGTCTGCAAGTCCTTGTGGAGAAAGATGACTGTTCGGGATGTACGCGAATAGTCTTGGATCGACGAGTAAAGTGTTACCTCTTCGGTGATCCTTTAGAAGTACTTTCTCAACTTCGTCTTCATTATCGTTAACGGATTCGTGGTTGCCGTATTGGTAGTAATCTTTCAAGTTCTGTTCAGTATTGGTGGCATTAATATGCCTTGGCGAACCGTGCTCGAAGACACGCTTGATTTCGGCTAGGATTTCTGGTTGTACCCCTTTCTTTAAATCTTGGAGGATTTTTGGTACATTCCGGTTTGCCCCAACGTGTGGGCCACCGAGGTAATATACCAATTTCTCAACATCGCAGCTATGTTGTAGCAGAGCTGCCGAATGGAGACGGATGCGATGCTTGTTGAGTTCTGTTTCGTCTCGGAAATCTTTGTAGTTTTCAAATCGCGAATAGGTTCCGTATCGACCGAACCGTACTCGGATTGTAGTTCTGAAAACTGTTTCGCTAGGAACGAAACTTCTTCGAGGTTCCTCTGGCTTTCCTTGTCAAGGAATTCGCCTAAATACAAGAAAGGGATAATATGGCGAAAACGATATTCACTAGTAAACGAAATATTTTTATGTCGCATACTCTTTGTATTCTTACCATTTATGTCGAATAAGGGTTGTTTGACTCCCTCCGGCAGGCTTTTGGCCCAATTATGTAGTTCGTTGGTTGAGAACGAGGCAGGAGGTCCAGCGTTCACGAACGGACTTTGGTTGGGATGACGATGAGACTCAACGTTTGCTTTTTGGAAGGAATTCTTCGGTAAAGGCAGGCGATCGTTCATTGATTGTTTTGCTCGCTATTTTAAATAGAGGGACTACTAGGATCGCACTCGAGTGGTACCACTGGATCAATAGGGATTATTGGTTGGAGTACCTTGTTGCTTGAGAAAGCACCAAGAAAACAGGCATCGAGCGTGCTGGTGTTTGGCTCTCTGCAGATAGGTGAAATAAGTGCTAGTGAAAGGAATGTAGAATAAGAGTATGTAAATTAAACGAAAATTAGTTAATCTTATATGTAATGTGTATTTGTTCGATTCGTGGGCGTGGATAGTAGACATAAGAAACGTGGTTTTGTTTACTCACTATTCTTGGGTTTCTCTTCCAGGTGCCCATCGGACTTTGTTTTTTCTTATCGTTTACCCAAGTTCTGACTCTTCCTTGGAATTCCGGGTTAAGTTTGTCGAAACTGTTGGCATGGATGCGATTGCATGCATCTGCACCGCAGTGACGTCCACATAGATCCAGCCATTGCATAGGCGTTTTCCCTCATGGAATTCCCCGCAAGAAGGTAATTTCTTGCTGGTTCCAGTGTACATGAGCCATCCCTTTTTCTCTTTCTCTATTACCTCGTTGGTCTTGACGGCACGATTAGGATTGTCCTTTACAGGCTTATCGTGCTTTGCGACACCTTTGGGCTTTCCCGAAGCAGTGCGTCGCCCTTTTTCGCATCTTTCTGGTGTGTCGGTGTGCCAGAATAGTCCTGTTGTTTGGATAGTAAACTTCCTTCCTGATATTAGAGGAACCAGGAAAACGTCTCTGGGGCGTTGATGAAAGTGCTGACAGGTTCGACGCATCGTTGTGTCCAAACAAAGTGCATTTTTTCGCATACTGACTTGATGCGGTTGGCATGTGCACCAGGAATTTCAGCATCGTTCTTGACCATTCGGACAAGGCATCGTTGTTGGATGTAAATTTCTGGACACCTACCAACAGTATTTGTAACTCGCAGACCAAGTGATGGATAGTGTTCGAATAGGTACGGTATTCAAAGTTAACCAACCGGCCCCTTCGGAACTCTTGACGTATGTGAGTAGGTTCTCAAATCCCTTGTAGATTAGCGATTCTTTTCCATTCTCGAACATAACACGGATAAACACATGAATGTTGCGATACAGGTGTAAAGATGGAAACGATCGACCTGATAACCGTCGATGAAGAGATTGGTGGTCCGCTTAGTATGTTTCGTAATATCGCATTCCATCTGATCCTCCTCTTGGGCCGTTCGGTCAGATTGTAACATCTTCTGGAATGCTAGATTGTCCTCGTGGCAGGAAGAAAATTTAAAATGGTGATCTGAGCGTCGAAGTCCAAACGGTTGTGTGCAAGGGCTGTTCTCATAAATTGCATACTTTTCAATTTGACAACAAAGACGCGTTGAATTGGCGTTCGTTGAAGATCAAGTTGTCCGCTGCGATGTTTCCCCCTTCATCCGTCATGGCTACTGCTTCGGAGTGCATAGCGTTCTGGAAGCATTGTGCTGACGAGGTTTTGTTTTTATCAGCGAAGATACTTTTGCACGCTTCGGAAATTGTTCCTAGCACAAGAATTTCTTCCACCGAAACCGTTTGTCCCGGTAGATGCTCCAAAAAGTTTCAATTTCTCCTCAACGTTGTTGGAGAAACCTGTCTTTTTAGCATCATCCGATTTGCTACGCTTCGCGAGTGCGTCACCGATAATTTTTGAATATCCGGCGAGGTCAGTCGTGTAGTCTGATTCGGTTGGACTGTTTCGGTAGACGCGCATTGTCCGACATCGAACAATGCTCGTCTTGTAACAACTTCCGCCTCGTCGAAGTGCTGACGATGGAAATCAGATGATGGCAAAACGGCATTGGACATAGGACGTAAGTATCTTTCGAAATCATGTCTCCTGTAGCTTGAATGATCCTGTCGTAGTTGTTCTCTTCAGCATCAGCATCAGCGACTGTTTCGTGGAACTGGTCGCGACCGAAAAGCATGTCGTTACCTGCCACTGAACCAGTTACTGGTACACCCTTGTTGATGGCTTGGAGGATCTTGACTGCCTTTAACCAGGCTAAGAAATATGGGGATATTCCACTTCGGAAGGTGGAAGATCTTCATCGACTTTATGGCCGAGGGGTAAAGGATGTCCATGAGGAATGGGAATAGCAATTGGTAAGATTACCAACTTCGGATCATCCTCGTTACCATCGAGGCCGATGTCCGCTAAAGTGACGAGAGAACCATCAGGTTTGATGAGCTCATCGACGTCGACGTCATCGATCGTTCGGAACCCTCCCATGTTTACCATCTCTCTACTCATGATAGCGACGAAGTTGTTGAAAACTGTGTTGCCGTTGCGAAGGCGGACCATTGTTGTATCCATAATGCCGTCTCCAGCAATTGCTGCCATGTCATATCCCTCAGCTGGAATGACGCAGCGTAATACATCGAGCTTCATGTCCTCGTTGATGAACACGTATCGTAGATTTTCGTCAGGTTGGATGCGACCGATGTTCGAGGACGCATCTTTTCCAAGATTCAAGTGGTAATCTTTTACGTTGGTTCTTGGTGTTCGTAGTGGTAGTACAGAGTAGGTGTTGTAATTCTTGTTAAAGCAATTTAATCGTAAGACGTTGGTTTGGGAAGCCATGATGTTTGATTTGCGTTTGTAAGTTCTCGTCAAGCGTATTGTGAGCACCTGATCTGATTATTGTGTTACGTTGTGGTTTTGTGAAGAGACGATTCGTAGGTAATGAATCGTTGTTTTCTCCTGTGAAAAGACGGTTCTTGTGCAGTTAATCGTTGTTTATCCATATATCTATCAGTATATATTGGTTAGACATCGACATTGACGTCGGAGTCGACGTCGGAGTCGACATAGACATCGATATTTACTATCGGTTTTGATTGCTGCGATTTGGCTGAATGTCTTTGAAAGAGGCATTAGGTCAGTTGTATCAGCATCGGTTCTTCTACGATCGCGAACTTTGTCCGATGCAGTCTTCGTTTGAAGAGCGCGATCGATCATCGAGTTGTTGTTTAAGGATGTAATCATGGTTGTTGAAGGAATTCCTCATTATGTTTGATTATATATATATATATATGATTCGGCAATTATGAATAAAGTCACTTTTGTCGAATTTTGTATCGGAATAGTAGTCGTGGTGACATGTGGTTCATCTTATATGTTTGGTGAATATTGTTACACTTAGTGAATGTGACTTTCACGAATACTATGTACCTAAGCATTCCATTTGTTTGTGCTTGGTTCCAATTGCCTCGACTAGTCACTTCAACTCGGAAAGGAGAACATGTACTCCCCTGAAAGCCAATGTTGGACTGTTCGTTAAGTAATTTTTGAAAGTTGAGTCAAGGTTCGCAGTCGAAGCATCAGTCACGAATCGCCACAGAGGATTCGTGAATTAGTTTTGCTAATAAACGATTCGTGGATTAGTTTCGCTAATGAAAAACTGTCGATTGCGATGGTGAAGATTGATCCTTGTAAGGAGTCCTCAGATTTGGTTTTGTGAATCGCTAAGCGAAACGTCGTGAGACGGTAGTCGTGAGACAGGGTGTCGTGAGACGGTAGTCGTGAGACAGGGTGTCGTGAGACGGTAGTCGTGAGACAAGAATATGGTGTAAATCGCATGTCTGATTATGGTAATACAGATATTTGTTACGATTATTGAGTTTTGTGTCATCTTTGTATTTGGACGTTAGTTGTTGTTTCGTGTTCGGTAGAACAGAAACAGTTGATATGTTGTCAACGAATTGGTTGTGAAACCTGTTTGTTACTGTTAAAGAAAAATCCCATGGTGAGATCCTGTTAGCTAGATTAGCTTGATAGGAATCGCAACCCATGGAAACAGACATCAGAAGAAACAATGGAACGAGTGAGTTTACGTTCCGTCGTCTGATTTCCCTATCCTTCCTCTCTTGGCGATTCTGCTTTGCCGGATCGTCATATCCTGTACCTTAAGGGTACTGCCTTACTCTACCTACGAATCTTATCTACGTATCCTACTAGTATGCTTCGTTGGTAACGGCGCGAATCTTCAAGCGTGGTTCGGGGTAAACGGACGGACTGTGATTGTCCTTCCGTTGCCTGTTGCCTGGAGTCTTGCACTGGAAGATCGATAGATAGTACCATACACTGTACCAAAAAGGAACACGATACGAGGACGATGTCATCAACAAATGATAGTAATCCACTGTCACCATCATTACCACTACCACCACCGCCACAGAAGGATGATACAGCCCTGACGGACTGGTACGTTTGTCTTTTTCTCGACAACGTTAATAAATCGTCGTCCCACACGGTAATATGAATTGAGAATTGAGTATGACTTTTCTTCGTTTTTGCTTTGATTTATGATATATAAGATTACCGTACTCACAAAATTTCTATATAAATGTACTCTTATCTTGAATGAAATGGATATATCTCGTAACTTCCATTCCCCGTACGATACGAATTCACTAACTAACTAATAGTTTGTTATCACAATATCGATTAACTGCATCCGGTATTGGTTTAGGAACAGCATATTCATTAAAATATAAAAAGGGATTAATACCTATGATAGCAGCTGGTGCGATTGGTTCAACATGTGATTTAGTTTATGGATACTTCATAGAATGTGCGCAATTTACAAATAATACAAATAATAATAATAATAATGATACTGATACTGATAATGGTACACCGAATATAAATTCCAATTCAAAATCAAATGAAAAATACTTTAAGTAATAATGATACGAATGAAATATCAAATGAAAATCAAATGTAAATGTAAATCAAATGAAAATGATATCGTATTACAAAAAAGCAACAGTAGATACTGATACATACTGTAATTGGAAACGACGACGACGACGATGACGACAACAGCTAAACACAACAACAGCTAAAGCAATAACGTGACGTGATGAGTGACGATAGAGTCCAACACTATCAATATCAATATCAACACAACATCTGGTGTAGATAGCTTTGGCGACGGTGAACAACAAGCGATAACGATAAAAGAGAGAAATAAACATATTTATGATAAAAGATGGATGGAAACTCTACGTTTTAATTTGATTTAATTTAGTTCAATTTTGTTCTATTTTTATTTTATTTTAGTAGTAGCATTTTATTTTCGAAAAGATGAAGATAACAATATAATGATGATGATGATGACAATCAATCTTATCAATCTTATATATCCTCCTCCTCTACCAAAACGACCACGACGACGACGACGATGACGACAACAGCTAAAACACAACAACAGCTAAAGCAATAACGTGACGTGATGAGTGCGATAGAGTCCAACACTATCAATATCAATACAACACAACATCTAGTGTCGATAGCTTTGGCGACGGTGAACGACAAGCGATAATGATAAAAGAGGAAATAAACATATTTATGATAAAAATGGATGGAAACACTACGTTTTAATTTGATTTAATTTAGTTCAATTTTGTTCTATTTTTATTTTATTTTAGTAGTAGCATTTTATTTTCGAAAAGATGAAGATAACAGTATATGATGATGATGATGATAACAACATCTTATCTCTTATCTATCCTCCTCCTCTACCAAAACGACCCTTTGATAGTTTAGCTTTAGCATATTGTATAGATTTACGTAATCCTAATGTAAAAATTCCTTTAAAGGATTGATTCCGAGCAGCGGGTGCTACAATACCCGCTAACGTTGTTGCTAATACTTGTACTTGTACATCGCGATCTACTTTTTTGTGTAATAAGTTATTGTGTTTGTTTTTGTTGTGATTATTCATACGTTGTTGTAACGATTGTGGTAATTGTTGTTGTAGATATGATATCGTAGATGGATCATTGGAATCCCATTCGAGACCACCATCTTTTTTTATCGATATTAATCCCATTTTTTGAAAGAATCCTGTAATATTGGTTGATACAATGAATTGAATCGTTGTATTTGTCCAGGTCCTTGTACTAATTTATCAATTTTTATGGATCTTCTCCACCAACTTTCATACGAAAATCACCAGTATAACTCAAAGAAGATATTTGTTTATAAAATGATGACCAAGATAATGATGTGTTGTTTGACGACGGCGACGATGATATGATGATGACGAGGATGATAGTAATAGTGCTGCAGCCGTAGCTGATTTAAATTTTTCATTTGTGCTACCATTAATTCGTTTATCATCATCTGGAATAATAATCGGTAAAGTAGGTTTGTGTAACCGTCCTGCTAAGTATAATGAATCCCATTCCGTTAAATCCTGTATCAAATCTTCTTATCGACGACTCCATATTTCATTTTTGGAAGATGATGATGATTATCATTATTATCATTGTCATCAACGACATGAAATAGACATTCGCATCGGGAAGTAATAGGTGCGAGGATAATGGAAATAATCCCTTCGTTGGATATTCGTTACAAGATTAGGTCCACCATAACGTAACCATGGTGCGTAATGATTAGGAAATATTTTCAAATTTTCTTCATGAAATTTATATGTATCATCAACGACTAAAATTAGATCTAACATTCCCCTACCAGCGTTACTACTACCACCACTACCACCACACCACCACAATTGTCTTTATTCTTACTGTCTTTACTATTATTATTATTATTCGATGCCATTGTTGCAGTTGTCGTTGTTGTTGTATTTTTTAAGGTTTGAGTAAACACACCCGACCCGTACCCAAAACTATACACTAAGTTATTTTGAGGGAATTTGGAAAGAATTTCGTCACGGATCATACGTTTCGATGCCAATTGACCATCACTATCGTCATCACGAATCTTGTCGGCGGAATCGCCATTATTCGTTGTTGTTGTAGTCGTCGTCATTGTTGTCAATGATATTATTGCTTACGTCAACAACACCCACAAAAGCGTTCAAATCTTTTGTTGTTAGGTTTTATTTTAGTGCTACGCCCTTCACTGCAATTAATTGTACTATGCTCTGTTCTGCTCTTGTCTTTCTATCGCACTTTTCATCGTCGCATCATCTTGAAAACGCCACAACCACACTAAGGCCAATCAAATAATGTGATATGGAGCTGTGCAATTATGGTTTGTGGTTTAATAGAAAGTCTCAAAACATCACGAGTCCCCCCAAATTCGAAAATAATAGAAGAAAAAGGGGGCAAAAAGTTTCATCGGACACGTTTAGCTTCCTATCTATTATAAGTAGTATTATGTAACTATATTTTATCATATATATTTTTTTTTATATTATTCTTGTTATTCTCATTATTCTCGTTACATATATTCTATTATTATTATTATTCTTATTATTCTTATTACTTATTCTTCGCAAGATTATTTGGATTTTCTCTCTCTCATTGATCATTCTTCTATCAATGTTGTATTTGTGTTGTTTTGGCAGTAGCGAGCGGCGTAACCTTTGACATTTCCTCTCCCTTCATATTCCATTCTGAGCGGTTGGCTTCTGCATAGTCCAGGAATTCATCACATGATACACCAAACACATTACATTCCTTTAGTTTCTTAGCAAGCGGAATCACATAATGGTCAAAGAAGCCAAGCTCTCCACTGTACCAAAAAGTAAGTGGATCTTTACCCAATCGGCCGCTACTGTATGCCTCGTTCATTTCGTGGAACAATCGTTCATTCTGTTTTCGAATCGAAAGGTATAAATAAGTGTGAGCAAGATGTAAGCCAAATGGTAGGTGAAGGATGGCACAAAGTGAATTTTCAGAGTAGACTAACTTACCCATTTGACGTAAACGTGCCAATGCTGCATTGTATGTGCAACGTCACTTGCCTGGATCAAATGCTCCAGAACAATCATTACCTTGAGGGAGTTGACATCTTCGAAACCATCCTCGCCTACCCTACTAAGGACGGCAATACTTGATTTGGACCCGAAGACGTGGTCCCATCTTTCGTTTCTACTTTTTCTGAGATCGCCATCAAATAAATCTGTAGCAGAACGGCATTTATCACAAGTTTTTTCAAGCGATCTTTTTCTTCCTCGGTCTGGCAAAGACATTCGACGAGGTCTTTGTATTGGGGCTGCATAAGAGTATTCCAGGCCAGATAGAATTGTTTTCAGCTGGAGACTTGTCGTCATACAGGACTGCTACTCGATCTTTTTCTTTCACAAGTTGGCCGTTTGAAACACCCGTGTGGTCAACGTCGTGAATAAGAGCCGAGAAAACCACAGCAAATTGGGCGAGTCGATCGCTCGTGATATCGTTCTGGTATCTATCCACTGATCGTTTATCTTTCGATGTTTCCATGACACGGGATAACATTTTTTCCATACTAAGAGTAACATGTGATGCATGCTCATAATTGTGGAAAGGATTATCTCGATACATGGAAGCAATCTCTTCGACGTAATCATGAAGTTGGTCGGCTACCGCTGGGCTCAATTCAACATCATGCTTGACTCCGTCATCATCCAAATGACTATTGCGATCGCTTAGAATTGCCTTGACACGACGGACAAGCACTTCAGTATTCCAAGAGACTAACCGTTGATTTTTGTTCACCAATAATGGCATTATTACTGGTTTCTTCGCCCTTGCGTGACTGTCATCTGTACTAGCACCAGAGGTACTGGTGTTGGTACCAAAGGTTTTCTTGAAGAAGTAAGTTTCCTGCCAACCTTTACCTTTAACATCGACTTGTTCTGAACGCTTTTCAATCCACTTTCCCTTTCCTGCAGCAATGAGCTTCTGAGCCGTTGCTTCTGACATTTGGATTCTATCCTTTAAACCAGTGCTTTCCATCCTACTTGCTTGGTTCACTGTATCCCCAAATAGTTGAAAGCGAGCATTCTGACCACGCAACGGGAGAAATGAAAGGTGAGGAAACAATGATTGGGGTGGAGCTTGGTGCGTTTATAATGTTAGGAGGAGACTTTTTCGATTGCCGTATCTTACCTGACCACGCAAAACTCCACCCGTTACTGGTCCTGAGTGCATACCAATTCTGTACAATTGCATAAGAGAGAAATGTAAAGTGAGGAAACAATAATTGGGATATGTTATGGTTGGAGGAGAATTTTTCGAGTGCCGTATCTTACCTAAACGAAAGTTCTGCGGTATCAGGGCCAAGCGCTACCTCAAGTTGCTGGCTAAGAGATGCCATTCTTAGTTGACAGTCTCGTGCAAAACGTGTCATGGCTACAGCATGATCCTCTCGGCTCTGGAAATGACAGAACGAAAACAAGTTCATTCTTTTTGGTAAGACAACAATTATTTGAATACTCGAATAAGATAAAGTTAATAATAATTGTTGGCCAACGTTGTAATTTACCTGGTAGACCACATACTGCAACGTAACAATCGCCTACAGTTTCAACCTTAAAAACCCCTCGCCTTAATGCAATCTGATCCATCGCTCCGTAAACCGTCTCTAACAGTTGAAAGACTTGCTCTGGCTCACGTGAGCTACTCCATGCTGTGAAGCCCGCAATGTCAGCGAAAAGAACAGTGGTTTGGGGAAAAAAGTTGCTATAACACCCCCTGGGTTTGATGTTCCATGGGTTCCATCATGGACACCTTTGAGTACTTGATCTTGGATTCCAGAAGGAAAAAGAGATGCGACGACCTGAAGCGCTGCAGTCTTTGTACTTTCTCTCTTTGTGACCAAACGTTCATAGATCAAAAAGCAAATCGTGGTTACAACGAATGCGCATGCTACAATACTTGTATAAATTCTGGATGTAAGCAAGCGACAAAGGAAGGGAAGAGATTAAATAGTTGAGACAATAGAGAAGAAAAATCGTCAAAATCACGACCGATACACTGTAGAACTTACAATGGTTTCCTGGTGTGAAGGGATTCTACGAAAGCCGGAGAGGGTAGATATGAAGGTCATGAGTGCAAAGGTCTTCTGAGGTATTATTATATAGCTCCATAGGAATCATCGCTTCGTATTCTTCCATCCCTTCATGTAGGTCGTGAAATCCAATAAATGTAGCTTCAGGACCATTTAACAAGAACGTTAAGTTTGCTGTACAGGCACTTGATCCAGTAAGGACCACATAGATACCATCCGCTTTCGGTGGAAGAATATTCTCGAAGAGATGTCTGTAAGACGTAAGGCCCATGATCAATCCGATTGGTTCCGATTCGGTACTGGATAAATTAGCATACACTGGTTCCATTAGGAACGCATGTGGTTCTTCTTTTTTCCTTCCTCTTCGGGACTGTACATCCAACCGAAAAGGTCTCCTATCATAGTTGCAGACGACATCACAGTTTGGTTTGTTTCTCGCATGTTCTTATACAACTTAGCGACACGATAATCGGACAGCATATCCGAGTTAACAGTGTTTGCATTTGCAGGACTACTCTGCCAGAATGGAGCAAGAAGCTGATCGTCGGATACTGGTTCTAGCTCAGTTTGTTACCTTCGTTCCATGTCCAAATCTTGTTCGGAATGGGTTCAGTTTTTCCACGAATATTACCGTCGACTCCAATGAGATCGATTGCATCCGTTTCGTGATCCTGATAAGTTCCTTCAAGTGGACGTAAATGTTTACCGTGATCTGTCGCCAATCTCGCACTTTCTTCTAGCCATCCTTGATTTTCTACAGAGTATGCTTCCCATTCCTTGAGCTTAGATGCAGCAAGTAAAGGAATAAACATTGCGGTCATTACCCCACTCAAACCATCAGTAAATCCCCCCATGACTTCGAATCGAGGTAATGTAATGTTAGGAGCCACTTGATTACTCGCCAAGATTTCTGACGTAACACCTGCAGATAGCTGTTGAAGCAAGGCAAAATTGTACTGGACTTCCCACACAATATCGTGCTGAATGTTTTCAACAAATGATTCGTACTAAGAATAAGACACGATTGGTATGAGAAAACAACAGTAAGAGTGTTAGTGAAATGAATTCTACTGCTACGTGTTCCGCGTTCGGCGTTGCGTTAAATTGCCAGCTGTTCTTGTACACTTACCTCCAATTCGAGCTGCTTCTTGTCGTAATCCGTGGCAAAGAAGTATACTATAATACATACAGTAGTGGCAGAAAAGAGGATAAAGGTAATCATTACAACGAATGATATTAACATGGCGCTCTTCTTTTTCAGCAATTTCCAATTGTTGGAGGTTCTGTACTGTTTTCCCGTTAATGCTTGAATCACCGGCTGTACTTGCGCGCTCAGAAGTTTCGGACAGGATAGAATTAGCAGAAGAAACACTGTGTTCACTAGCAAGAGGATTCCGACGAGAGGAATATCGGCATAATTGATGACCGCTTTCCCGTTATTGCTTCCATCAGCAGAAAGATTCATCGTTAGAGAATAATATTAAGATAAATACTACTGCAATTGTACAAGTAGTCCGACCCTTTCTGAAATAATGATTGTTCGATTTCGGAATTGTTACTGTAATTTTATGATTGTTGAATTTCGGAACTGTAATTGTAATTTATGACTGTTGGATTTCGGACCTGTAATCGTAATTTTATGGTTGTTGGATTTCAGAATTGTAATCGTAATTTTATGTGGATATCTTGATGAATTGTACATATGCATATCATAAATATATCTGTAGGACCTAAAATAAAGTTACTGATATACTTATATCTATGTCCTGAAAGTAATAAGTCATTGGTTTAAGGCTCAAGGTTCGAAGTTTGTGTTACAGTTGCAGCAGGTTCGGGCTTCCAATTAATCGTAAAATGAGTGTTGGATGGATGAGTAATTGCAAAAAATGGAATGGACATTGATTGTAACAGTGGTACAGAAATTAAATGGAATATATTCGTAACGAATGGCTCACTTAAGTAACAAGTTGAATTAATTCAACTTGTTCTTAATTCAACTGGTTTTTAGAACAGTTGAATTTTCTCGACTTGTTTTTAGAACAAGTTGAAATAAATTCAACTTGTAAAAATAAAAATAAAACATAATTTCTCAAAGCACCCTTTTTGTTTCACATAAAAAATAATTTTTACTAAGACTTGTACAATGTACTACGACAACAACGGCACAAACACCCATTGACAATGGGCCCTCTTCTAACACTCTAATAATAAAACCAGCTACCATACTTAATAGTATAACTATAAGAGACTTTACACTACTATTCGTCTAGCTCTTACTCTATTATTTGATTCGTATTTCTCCTCTCTTATATATGCACATCTTGTGAAGATTTGAAATTCAACTCTGTATTCATTCGCACCTCTGTAGAAGATTCCCCCTGAATCGAATTAGACCACACCTCTTCCTAGCTGTTAACAGTAAAAAGCGCTTTCTTTTGAATCCACTATGTAGTAATCTAACCAGTACCAACTGAGGTTCGATTAATTACATTCCAACCGTCACACTTTGAAAACTTCTGACACGAGTGCTGGAACAGAAAAGGAAAACAAAACACACCTCAAGATATGATGGTAAATTGAGGTACCACTGCACTGACAACAAAGCTTGCAGATGCTAGATGTGTTTTTGAGAAGAGTCCAGGTCCAAACGGAATTCATACCGTACAGCTTTTAAAAATCTTGATTTTTGATGTTTTTAGTTTATTAGTAAGGCACATGGTAACCAAATTAGCTCTTAGCATCTAGAAATGTATTCTGTTGGCCTCCAGCCTTTCCAGACTTTCCTAAAAGCCATGATACAATGCATTCCTAGGTCCTCTTCTACCTTCTAAGTCATAATGATTGATGAAATATACTATAGCAATTTCCAAGTTCTTCTCTTCTTACTTGTTCATTTGAGATGTGATGGTCATTTACATCATAGAGATTGTGATTCACATCTACCATTCTCCTTAAAGATCTATGATGGCAGACTTCAAGCTTTCTTTGTAGTTCTTCAGTTAGTGCCCAACCATTGCATTCCCTATTATAGAAGAATATTGATAACAGTTGCGTTGTATATCCAAATTCGATAGTTGGCTGGTATATCTTTATATTACAAAGTACTCCTTTCATAGGAGCAAACATACCACATACTTGACTAGTAATTTCTGAATATCATCATTGTCTTTCAATAATGGTGTAAAATAGAACCAAGGAATTTGTATTCATCACAATATGGAAACATATCATCTTCATCATTAATACATAAATCTGCTGTATCGATTTTCTCTTACAAATATTTCCACGTATGAACGGAAGATAACAGAGGTAGTAATGGTCCAGAAAAAATACAGTGTTCTTGCTCATTGGATTGTCGTAAACCGTAAACGACACAAAAATAATAAATGTTGAAATCGCCTTTGCAATATTACGAATTTGACTGGCCTCCTCTTGAATGCTCATTAAGTAACGGAAGAAAAATTCTTTTTGCTCCCTTTTGCGCCGGCAGTCACCTCTGGGCATGAATGTTGGCGTTCTTTGGGCAATTGCTTCTTGCTTTGAATTTTTAAAAATAAGTAACGCAAATATACGTCATATCTTCGTACACTTTCAAATTGGCAAAAACTTACTAAGTACAACAAAATACACACTTTTTCTACACCAACAACATACGTAACGTTACGGCCT
>FMBT01000770.1:0-15403 GCA_900095095.1 Fragilariopsis cylindrus CCMP1102
TCGTCTTGATTGTTTGTACTTTCGTCGTTGTCGCTGTGACGATTGTCGACATCGTATTAGTGTTTCTGTTGGATTTCGAGAGGACTGTAACAATAAGTAGTACAATGTAAAGGAAGGCGAGTAGCTAACTTTGAGAAATTGATTGGTGAGGTACTTGTGATCAAATCCCAATTATTTCTTCTGCTAACTCTAAGCTATCCCTCTCTGTTATTTGAATTTGATTTGCTTGTCGATTGATTTATAAAGGAGGTTTTATGGGAAAAGATCTTTTCGAATCTTTTAAAATAAATGCGCGCCAATTGCACGTTCGAACGTAGTACTACTATTGCTAGCATTGCAGTATTCACGCAGTAATTTAGTAGCCATCAATCTCAATTCACACATAAGATAGATCTTTCTCGTCTACGAAACAACAACACAAAAAGAATATCAAATACCACTCAGTGTATTAGCAACCATTAGTAATATTTGAGAGGCATATTATACCATGATACCTCCTACTTCCGTAACAGCCACGACGGCATCAGCATATAATGCCGCCGCAGCGGCAGCAGCAGCAACGTATATGACAGCATGGTCATCTGGTCAATTTATATCCGATCCAATGAAGCTGCCGCCACCACCTACATCACTTGAAGACATATATGCCACGCATGATTCTATGACGTCTTTTGCTGCAACGGATTGTAATAACTTTGGTGGAGGTATTGGTGGATATAAGATGGGTGCAATTGGATTACTTGATAATGTCCCATGTCTCTATGCACCTCTTTTTCAAAATTACATATATAATGACGATGGTTCGTCTTCTTTTAGTCCATCCCTATCCGAATTAAATTGTCATACGTTAGAAGCTGAAATTGGTTTTATTATTGGGAAAGATCTACCACCAAAGAAAGAAGAATCAGAGTCAGGACAAGAAGAACAAGATGCAGTTTATACTGAAGATGAAATTATTTCAGCAATTGAAAGCGTAGTTTGTTGTGTTGAGCTTGTTGGTAGCCGTGCTATCGGTGATGCGTGGAAAGAAATGACATTGAAAAGTAAACTAGCGGATTGTGTAATGGCAGGAGGGGTACTGATGGGTGAGAAGTTAACACCCACAAAAGCAACAACATTCACGTCTGATTCTATTCGTAACATTACTACATCCTTTGTTGTAGATGGAAAAGTACAAGATGAGGGATGTGCAGACTTGTGTCCTCAAGGTGGACCAATTGAAAGTTTAACTTGGCTGGTACATACACTCAATTCTAAAAATTGTGGTTTACAGAAAGGACAACTTGTTATATCTGGTATGACATCTAAAATTGGATCGCCTACTGCTGGAAATAATATTGAAGTTACTTTCGATACTAATAATGGTGATCCTGCTTCTTCCATACAATTTTCGTTCAAAGAATAATAATAACTATTGTAAATATTGTAAAAGGCTGGTAGTACACTTCTTTATTGTATTGTATTGTTTGTATTATATTATATTATATTATTTATCTCGCTGTACTAGATGTAAGCACACTATCATCAACCGAAACATTCACGTTTCCGTCCTCTCATTCGTACTTGTTCTAGCCGTTGGAGTGTTGTTTGACTTAAATTTTTCCTTTTCTTGCTGTGATCATTATTACTTTCATCATCATCAGCAGCACTCATCGTTGTAGACGAATACTTTTCCAAAATATGATCGAAAAAGTTTTCTGGTAGTTCCGGATGAGTCGATAATAGAGCTCGTTCCAGAACATACAGATCAACGGCTTGTTCTTCCACACTGAACGTCGATTTAGAAAGACCAAAATCAATTAATGCTACTTCAAATAATGATGACGATAATGATGATGAGGAACTGCCATCCTCTTTCTTGTTGTCGTCGTTGTTGGTTTCACTCTTATTACTGTTGGAATCATCATTGACCTCGAGGACCATCATATTGGATGTTGTTAAATCACCATGAACAATTCCAATATTATGAAGACGTCCCACTAATTGTCCTATCTGTTGAGCCAAGTCCAATATGTTACTTTTTGTAATTGTCGTTGTCGCGACCGCAACCACCATCATCACGTCTTCTTCTCCATTTTCCTTCTTTTTTTCTGTTTTGTTTGATCTTTTTGACGTTCCTCCTGTAAATATTCTTTAACACTCGGACCGGTCAAATATTCTAAATACAAATCGGGTGGAGAAATTCGGATCACTTTTGGGACACGAATTTTACTTTTAGTAGTACATTTTTCTAATATCTTCGCTTCCGATCGACATCGGCTCTTTGTTAATTTCGCATCTAACTCAGGATGACGATACGCCTTTGAAAAACGTTCCTTGCACACAATAAAACCATGATTAGTATGCTCATGATCGTCATTGTTGTTGTTGTTGTTGTTGTTGTTGTTGTTGTTGTTGTTGTTGTTGTTGGAATTGGAATTGGAATTGGTATCATTGTCGTCATCGTCGTCGTCGTCGTTTGGTATAGTATCGTCGGAAGAAGCCATAGGTAACTTCCAAACACGAGCCTCCGCCCCTTGCGAAATCATCTTCCACTCGGATCGAGGAGACGGATCAAATACCATTATGCTGCTTCGGACCTTGTTGTTCTTTTTGTTCTTGACAACGGTAGTTGGTTGTATTGCGTATTGTGTATTGATGTTGATGGTATACCAGTATTGTACTTCAAGTATGATCAGACGACTGAAGATGGAAATGATGGGCTGTCAAAATTTGTTTAATGGTTTCATTTCCTGAAACGTCAAACGTGGTTATCTTTAATCTTGCCATGAAAGAGTGTGTTTCGACTCACTCGACTCATTGACTCAAAAACGTTACTTGCCAAATTTCGAACAAATTTAAATTCCAACCAGCCGCATTTTGTTATGATCTCTCTTTATTATCTCATATTTACGAGCACATCAAAACAACCTTCGTCGCTATAGTTCAAACGAATCATCGATATCTACTCTTTGATAGAAGTAAAATCTGACTATCGAGCTGATATGTCTGGCGGCGTCAAATCATGCTGGTCCTCGACGTCATCAGTTGAAAAGACAGCATTTGATGCTCTTCAGGCAAAACAATCTGCCGTAGTAGCTGGATATGATCCTATTGTGGTCGAAAGCAAGAAGTCTACGAGGAATTACTTCTCAGAGCTATCAATCCATCTTCATCATCAGTTCCAGGTAGATATGAAAAAAAAGAAAAAGAAGGAGAAGAGAAATTGTCTTCCTCTAAACGTAGTAATAACCCAACAAAGCTAAGAAGACAAACACCACTTGTCAATGCCGGATATGCATCACGTGTGTTGTCGATTTCTTACTCCATTCGATCCTTTATCTTGTACCATGAATTTATGTATTCTTCTTGTTCTGCTTCCGTTCAACAACAAAAAACAAAGAAATATACGGATCGTATTCCTTGGATGCGGTGTTGACGTGATAGGATTATGGGCACGATGTTTATCGTCATCATCGTTAAATGTTACGATCGTCGAAGTGGATACGCCGGAAGTTTGTTCGATCAAAAGAAAAATGCTTTCCGATCGTAGGATGGTAAAGAATTTGACAGCAGAACATCGTCACCGAGGCCGAGACGATGTTGTTGTCGACGGTACCAATTATTATTCCCACGACGACGCTGACAAAACAAAAGAATTAGAATCAGAATCAGAATATGGAACAACAACCCTATATTACACAGGAAAAATCGTCCATCCGTTATCATTATCATCATCATCGATAACCTCATCGACACCGTTATCAAGCAACATCAATGATCCATCGCTCTCCCCCGATGAAAATAATAACAAAGATTATATTCTAGTTCCTGCAGATTTGAACGATACGTCAACATTGGAGGTCATCCTTGGCATTAACGGAGAGGACGACGATATTCCTACGTTAGTTATCTCTGAACTTGTTCTCTGTTATTTAC
Source organism: Fragilariopsis cylindrus CCMP1102 (assembly GCA_900095095.1). NCBI lineage: Eukaryota > Bacillariophyta > Bacillariophyceae > Bacillariales > Bacillariaceae > Fragilariopsis > Fragilariopsis cylindrus. The sequence goes on from FMBT01000770.1 coordinate 3,919, forward strand.
CGCCTCCCAGTACCGATCGGTTGTTGAAATGGTGTTCTGATCGACTTTGTCGGACACCAGATAGTGCTCTTATATCGTTAGAACCGTTAGGTTTTGATAATAGCACGATGACGTCGTCTACGACAAGAACAAGCGGTGACGATGATGGTATTATTATTTCAGTCGAGGATGGATATCGACGTGACTATTGTCAAAAATTTGATGAAAAATGAAACGAGGTAAATCTACCAAGGGAATCGATGCAATCAATTATCTTCTTCTTTCGACAGCTTGTTTCATCCCATCGGAACATCGATAGAGAAAGTTTCGTGTAAGATACGTAAAGCTAGATTTTCTGAAGCATCTTCTGCGACCAGCCTAGGTGTGGTGGCTTCTATCGCTGCGGCTGCTGCTGCTGCATCCACCAACTCCAAAAGCAAGACCTTGATTTGTCCGGAAATTTTTGACGAACATGCCGCTCTGGTGTTACATTTGCAATCTTATGTGTTTTCGTGTGGATTGATTGGTAATAATCCGTTGTTTCGTCGTTTGCTTTGTCCATGGGAACAACTCAATGCTCTTGCGTTTGTCCGGGCTGGTTTACCTATTATTGATCCTAGAAAAGAGATAGTATATACTGAAATTGAAATCATCGATGAGAGTCAAGTGCGAAATATGTTTCAAACTACTTACGACAGTTACACGAAGGAATATTCTGCTATTCGAAAAATGGTCAAGGGGGTACTCAATAAGGACTTGAGGGAATCAGAAACAACAACAGCAAAGGCAGTAATAAAAAAGGATGATGATGGTAACATCGATAGTGACGAATCCACTCTGAAGGCTTCCGCCATTAGCAATTTTTACCGATCTTCGGGAGGTATATTTTTGGTCGCTGTACGATACACGGATTCATTGTCAATGAAACATGATGGTGATGACGACAACGAAGACATGATAAATAACACCGAACACAAGCGCTGTAGACATGTAGTTGGATGTGTTGGAATCCGATCTTGTGAGGCGAAGGACATCGACGCGAGTAGAACACTAGAAATCTTTAGACTGGCCGTTGATGCCAACCATCGAGGTCAAGGGATAGCTAGGAATCTACTCCAAGCAGCTGAGCTGTACGCGCAAGAACAACGACGAAACAAATGCCTTAGATTCGTTGCTAATACTCTAACAATTTTAGATGCAGCAACAGGTCTCTATGAATCATGTGGGTATCAAGCCGAAAAGGATCTACCTCTTGGGAGCAAATTAGTCATGAGAACATACATTAAAGAATCTTTGGCATCGCAGAGATAATAATTCCTCGTTAACACGCTATAACGTTTACTACGACAGGCACTATTATCCTAGCAACAACTTATCTACAATATTGTAAATGCCCTAGTAAAATAAAATGTGAATTGTACCTATAATCTAAATATTATCATTTAAATACTACAATTAAAGTGTTTCGGCCAAGAATTTCGTGATGGCTTCAACAGTACGTACTTCTGATTCGTACTTAACAGCAGTTCCATCTGCCTTGATGACATTGACGGTTGGGAAGGATTCTGTGTTTAAGTTACCTTGAACGAAATCACGTTCTTCATCTCCACGGAAACTGTAAACATCGACATCAGCGGATGCGGCGAATTTTTCAAATTCATCTTCCATAGCTACTGAAAATTGACACCATGGTGCGTACACGACAACGACGGAAGGTTTTCCAGAATTCTTGATTTCCAATGCAGCATCGGTAGATTCAATCTTCTTCACCTTAGACTTATCAGCTTCCCACAAATCACGGTCCCAAGTCTTTTCGGCACCATCAACGTGAATACCACATTCGGTCTTGGTAGAACCATCGGCATTGGCAAGTCCAACAAATCGACCCTTCCGTTCTGAGGCATAATCTAACCATGCTGTCTTGTCACCTTCAAACTTGAAATCAACGAATTTAACAGATCCATCTTCTGGGATTGGAATAGTATCCTTGGCATCACCAATGGATGGGTATCCCTTGGCATGTAGAGGATGGGCAAGGATTTCATGCTTGGCAATGTAATCAAAGCAATCTTCTAATGTCCAGTAGGCCAAAGGATTGCACTTGGCAAGCCCACCACCGATTGGTGCATTTTCGAATAGATCGATCCATGCACGTTCAAATCCTTGCCATCTTGTACGTCCATTGATCATACAGTTAGTGTTACAGGTCTTCAGTCCACGTTGGAAGGGTTCGACCTTGCATACACGATCGTATTCTTCAATGTTTTCCTTCCATAGGTCGGCACCGTATCTCTTGTCAAATGCTTCCTTATCACCGACGGGAATACCTTCAGCATTGAAAATTTCTGCCTTGAATTCATACGCAGCTTCAAGTTCCTTAAGAAATTCCATGGTTTCAGGAAACAAATGGAATGTATCGACACACATGACGGTACATTTGCCATCCTTAAGATGTCCCATACGATGAAGCAAATGAGTAATAACAACATCACCAGCAATCATAGCATTAGGAAATACAGCGTTATCATAATTTTCACATGAAATTTTAAGTGCGTACATAGCCTGTTCTTCTAAATGCTTTAATCGCATTTCTTTTGATTCAGCAATGAATTGTTCCTGGTCGAATTGTGCGTCGGCCATGGCGACAGAGACGACGCTACTTCGGACAGCAGCAGGTCTGCTGGCTGGGGCGAATGCCGAAGCAAGAGATGCACTGTAAATAGCGCTGATGGCAAAGAGAGAAAACTTCATGGTGACTATTTTATTTTTATTTTGACAAGAATAATTAAATATTGTGACCGATTGATTGATACTGTAGACAACACAAAGCAAGAGTCAAGGATATCGAATTACCGTACTAGTAGGTGAATTCAGTGGAACACACTCGTCAGTGAAGCTTTGTTTCATGATGCAATTTCCAAAGTTCAAAGTTGGGGCGCAAAAACGAAGATCTTCTTAGGTTTACGACCTCTCAGCCATCGTTAAAAAAAATGTGTGGCTTGAAGCCCGACACAGTGAAACCTGGCAAAGGAGCCACGCACCATCCAACCGATACGATTTGGTATTTTAAGGGAGGGGCAGTGATTGGTTATTGTGGGGAATTTCAGTACCGCCCCTCCCCAAAATCAAGGTCTCTGATTCGGCGCTTGTTCTTACGACTTGTATGATGTTCTTCTGAAAAAACGACTCAAGATTTTTCTTCTGAATGAACGTATTCAACCATCGACAAAATTCCTCTGAAATGAGAAGATTTTGAAAATTTCAAATCTGAAAGAGAAGATTGAAAGAGAAGATTTGAAAAATTTGAAAAAGAAGATATGAAGAATGAACAGACCCAGCGACGAATGAAAGCAAAATAACCTACTGTAACAAAAGAAAACAGTCCAAAAGGCTCACAAATCTGTTTTATTTTATTTGCGAAACAACTGAGAGCTACCAAAAACTACAACCTAATTTAGATTATAAGAAAGTTTAAAATACCTCCTCCCACCGTAAGTTTTGATCCATTCGATATCGAATCCATCGTTTCCTATTTGTATTATATCATCTTCTCACCACCTTTTCATTTATTCACGTTGCGTGTAGGTTTTTAATCTTTCGCGCCTCTAGAGTATTACTAGAACTTAATGAGCTAAAATTCTATTTCACATCATATCATTTAAACATACAGTACATAACGCTACGTTACCTTTTTGGTGTCGCCGGTCGCTGCTCATCACTCATCGTCTATCGATACGCCCAGTAACATCATACAGTACTTGTAGAGTTCACTAACTGAAGAACTGTTATCAGATAGGAAACCAATGACTCAACAGGAGGATTACGACGAATTTTTAACCGATTTTTGTGATCAGGAATTGGATGATCTATTCTGTCAAGTGGCTGCTTTAGTTGGTGGTGATTCGACTACGACTTCTACTTCTGATGAAGAAAAATTACGACTGTATGGTCTATACAAACTTGTGCATGATGGCCCGTGGTGCAGCGATGACAATGATGACGCTGCAAATTTACCATCCATCTTTCATCCAGTTGCACGTTCTAAATTTTTAGCCTGGAAAGATTGTTCATCATTATTTGCTTCTCGACGACAAGATGCAATGAAAGAGTATATACATATCGTATCATCACGACAAGATAAACTTGGAGAAGAATGTGTCGATTGCTGTTACTACTACTACGAAAGGTAGCTTGCAGAAAAGATGATGATAATATAGACAACAGTAACATTACATCGGGTCAAGCCAGTAACAAGGATGATGACAACAATAGAAAACAGATCGAGGGAAAAAAAGTCAGTCGTCGATCATATTATTCTGCTACACCTAATACTACTACTACAACGACTACATCTTCGACGTACTACGATATGATTGTCAAATCGATGGGAGTACGGCCTCTTGTACCGCGTGGTCGACTTGATATTTCATATAGAGATCTTGCTTTTGCATTATATCAATGCACAATAGCATCACCAAGACAACAACAATCTAAACAAGAATACGATAGATTGAAAAATCAAATCGGTCATTTATGGGTGGACGCTTTTCATAAAGAAACTAGTCATGATGTCGCTGGCAGTATTCTTAATGAAGACGACAAAAATAAGTTTGCATCTGATAAGGTTGTAGTGGGGTTGTCTGTTCGGTCTCTGTTTGATCTTTATCTTACCATGAAAGGGTATCCCGATAATTCAGAAATATTAGTAGTACCACCAATTAGCGTTCCGGGAATGATGCACGTTGCAAGATATCATAATCTACGAATCGTACCAGTAGATATTGTCCCACCATCAGCATCAACTGGTGCAGAGGCAAAGAAGGATAATAATGACGACGACGACGACCAGTGTAACAACAACCAAAACAATCACCAGAGTAGGTGGATCGATGTAGAAGATCTACAATCCAAAGTAACCGATAGTACTGTAGCCATTATGGTCGTTCATCCTTTTGGTATAGTAACGGCTGATCCAGATACTATGGAGAAATTGCGAAGTGTGGCAGATAATCATCAATTAGAACTCTGGGAAGATTGTGCCGAATGTTTTATGGGTCTAGGTAGTGGAGGAAAAGTGACAGTAGCATCAGATGAACTTGGAGATAGTCTAAAATCTACGAGCATCACCGACGAAGAATCTTCACTAGCGTGTTATATAGGGAGTAGCGTCCACGCGGATATTCGATTCTTTTCATTCGGAACTATTAAAACTGCAACGGCCTTAGGTGGTGGTATTGCACTGCTACGAAATTCTGATACATCAAAACGTTTGGAACGACTTCAACAAAGTCTATATACAAAACAACAAACCCATCGTGAATACTTTTATAGAGTCATCACTGCTTTTATACTGAATTTTATCGCAGATTCGCCATTACGAGTGGGAATACTTTCTAAACTTTGTCAATTATGTGGACTTAGCTTTGATACTGTCGTCACGTACGCCCTTCGGGGTTTTCACGTACCCAACACCACAGTTGGGTTATCATCTTCCACCGAAAATAATCCAAAGAAGAAAAAGAAAGCGACGATCGTTGGATACAAAGTCATCTGGTTCGTCAGATACGTAAAAAAGCCCTCATGGGCACTTTTAGCTGTCTTGCATCGACGTCTAGAACAATCAACGCATATGGCACCGTCTGTTCCAGCACGAATACAACGATGTAAAAGAATAGAATATATGTTACAACAAGAGCTACCCGAAGTACTACTTCCAGATTCTGGGGGTAGATTCATTAATACATTCTGGGCTTTTCCAATCTTTTGTGAAACTAAGAGGGATCTAGTTAGCAGGGATATGCAACATTGCGGTTTCGACGTCGCTACAGGCGCATCGCAGCTGTGTTCTATCTCCAGATTTACAGACGAAACCACAAATCAACAACAACAATGTCCTTATACTGGTAATCTCATGAATTCCGTTCTATATCTTCCGATTTGTAGCCAGCAATTATCTGAGTCAACGTTAGTGGATTTAATTGATCGCCTGAAAGATGTTTTATCAAAGTCTCCACCGTTGAGATCTCCGAAAATACAAAGATTTGAGGATACAGAAATAAATACTCAGAGATCGTGGTTGATATTTTCACCGGTATTGGTATCAATCATAGTGTTAGTGGTGGTGAGTATAGGTTCATGGGCTTTGTTTGAGCCAATAACGAGAGGTTTCTACTACAGCATTGTGATTTCAACTAAGTTATTCGTCACATTCGTGGCAGTAAGACTTTGTGCGGAATATTTGTTGCGATGGACGACAGCTGAATTCTATTTAGAAGAGTCATCTGCGTTTGCTGAGAACTGTGATATGATAGACGCCAAATGTGAACCATCATGCGACAACGACTTGTCAATTGATATTACAGATACACAACGACAAGGGACTCTTTCCAATATACAGTCGTTGAAGTTATCTATTCCTTCAAATACTAATGATATTCTATCTAGGAGGAAGGTTATATTGACGGGGGGAACGGGCTTTGTAGGCTCGGCATTGCTTAGGGATCTGTTACTTCACCGAAAGATTCTTTCGCTCGAGACTATAATTGTTATATGTCGAAAGAAAAGGGCTATGTCGGCGGAAATGAGAATTATAAAAATGTTAGATAGCCCAATGTTTATGTTTCTATCAGAGGAGGAAAAAAGTACAATGATTCAAGTCATGGAAGGTGATGTCACAGTTCAGTCGGCAGGTTTGGCTCCTGTGGATCTTGCACAGATTGTACAAGATGTTACGATATCCCATGTATTCCACTGTGCTGCAGCCGTTAGCTTTACATTAGAACTTCCAAATGCAGCCCAGGGCAATATCACTTCAGCTTTGAATATGCAGGCATTGACTGGACGACTCAAAAACAAAGAAGCTCAGCTTGTTCATATCAGTACTGCATTTGTTCATGGTGATAAAACTGGGTCAATAGATTTTCCATTGCCAGAGGAACGTTTTGACTTCGAATCGTTTGATCCGATTGAGATTTATAGATCCATGCTTGGTACTCAATATTATGCAAGGAAAGCAATGGTAGAATTAGGCTTCCCCAACACATATTCTTTTAGCAAGAGCGTTTGTGAACACCTACTCTCACAAAGCGAAGACGTTGATACTGTCATCATTCGTCCTTGCATCGTCGGACCTGCGATAGAGGCGCCATTTGAAGGTTGGGCAGGAGATCGACCATCTACAATCGTTGCTGGACCGTGTCTCCACCTTAGCCATCAGTGGAATATTTGGCATCTTGGAAGGCAACACGCTGCATGCATTCCAGTTGATGTGCTGGCGCGATTCATACTCGCAAAATCCTTTAGTGATAAATCTCATCAAAAGTTAGTTCCATCGATGGATGTTCCTCCTCCGATGGTAGTTATGAACGGATCAGCCATATTACTAGCGATGATTACTCTGATTGCGATGATATTGGATCTGCAGCTTCATCACAAGACGTGGTACCGGTTGCTTATCAATTTCAAATGATACACAATGCTACATGGAACACTGGATCCGATCAAAATAGTTCATTCTCGTGGCTTGAATTCAGTGTGGCATACTTGCACCTGGGATCCATGGTTGGTTACTTTAGCCGATCGAATGCTATGATGCAGCTTTTCATATCTGCACAGCTTATTCCAAGGATCAGTCCAACCACTGAGATGTTTGATAAGCTTCACTCAGTCTTCATACGGGCGCCATTTCAACTTGCTGTAGCTGTATACGATCATATGGGATTGCCTCGTTTACAACTTACCAGGCTGTTGGCATTCCTTGATTTGCCCCTTCTTTTTTACCCTTTTGTCAAAAACGAATTCCACTTTCACTCTGATTTGGTTGCTCCAAAATGCTTCAATGTAAAGCGGTATAGCTTCAGCTGCGGCGTTGCAGCTCATCGATTCATCTCATCAAGAAAAGGTTCACAAGGAGCAATCTTGGATACCTCAGGGACGCTGAAGAGGATGTCTTGCTTTGCTATTGGTGGTAAAAATTATTCGCATGGTTCGTCATACTTCTGGTGGGCTTTTTCTCAACCCAGAGGGGATTTCCTTGTCAGAGTAGTGGCGGCGCTTGTCGGTTTTTTGCTCTGGATGATATCCACAGTAGTTACAGTAGATGTTAATTCTTTTCGTAAACATCTTTAGCAGTAAGATCAGAAAAGAACGGACCCGTCCACTTGATATTAGTGCCGACCCATCGATCCTTTCTCGACTTCATTTTGTTGAGTTACGTTTTCTTTTCATTGCCGGAGCTACAGGTGGATCTTCCATTTATAATTGCTGGCTGATGAGTTTGAGCAACTTCCTATAATTGGGTGGCTTGCCAGACGTCTACGAGCATTTTATATCCAAAGAGGGAAAGGTCGGATCGACTCAACTTTGTCCAAAAAATTAGAATCATTGAAAGATCGACATATTGGTGCAACTTTCGAAGTTTTCATCGAAGGTAGAAGGAGTAGAGACCGCCGTTTCGTCAATCCGAAAACAGGATTACTCAAAAGTATGATGATGTCGGGTGGGAGTCACGTGATTCTCCCTATAACAATAAACTATGAGTGCATCCCTGAACAAAACATTTTATCAGAAGAAGCGGCTGGTACCAATCGCAGAATGCTCAGTGTTACTGGGATGATTTGTTGGCTGAAGGAAGCTATGAGAGGGAGGATCAATATTGGTAAGATTCACATTGCAGCTAGTGATCCTATTCCATTGGCCTGTGAAAGCGATCCAGATTTTCAAAGATTGGTGGATGATGTACAATTAAAGCAACAGAAGAATATATTTGTATCGGAATATCATATGAGGGCAGCATCAAAATTGTTCGACGTCGAAGATGCAACAATGAAAAATGCAATGACAAGATTAGGGTGTCGATTCTGGCCTAATACAGGTATTGCAGACTTAACTGAGCTACCAACTGATTCTACAAGTCTATTAACGATTGTTTTACATTTCGGCCACATCCTTGCTCCGCTATTTTTCAGAGACCAAAAGAGATGGGTGTTTGGTTGAACAGACTTTGTAATTCTAGCATCCAAGAAACAATTTTTTTGGATAGTGACATTCGACCGCTATATGATCATCTTTATGCATACTTTCACTCTGCTGATGAGGCAGTCGAAGAAGCTATTTTGGAGCTGAAAAACAAAGGTTTCTCTGAGCCAAATATCGGTCATGTTTTCCAGACATCCAAAGCAGTTATAAAGATTAACGTGCCTTTACCAATTCTACATGCCGCAGTTTTAATGAAGTTCCCTAGCCTCAATGAGCAAGTCTCTCCGTTGTCTTCCGTACCTCTCGACATACCTCATGACAATCTGTGTGTTAGCGATGAAAAACTTGGATTCTGGGGTTTCAACGACTCGGGATTCATTGCAAAAATAGACAACCGTGGAAGACGATATGTGACAATGAAGGGGACAAGATATGCATTGTGTGGGAAACCAATGTCTAAAATACTGCCGTTCATGGAGTCCGCACTACAAGTTAAAATCGACCTATCAAAAGAGTTCCCTACAACACATCCAACGTGGTGCTCAGACTTGAAAAGTGATATTTGTACAACTGACCAAAACTATCTAGAAAAGATAGTTGAAGGACGCATATCGTTTTCTACCCTTGATAGAGCTCGTCATGGCACTGGTCACTCTCAAGAAGATGTCTTTGCTCTTCGCAATGGACAAAATATTCGTATACCTGATGCTGTTCTTTGGCCGTGTTCTGAGCAACAGGTGGTAGCCTTAGTCAACGCAGCAAAACTAAAAGGATGGTGTATAATCCCGTACGGTGGAGGTACTAACGTTATCGAGGCGACAAGATGCCCGACAAAGCAGGTCGAGTCGCGGCCTATCCTTTCTGTCAGCATGAAATGCATGAATCGTATTTTGTGGCTAAACGAGGAGGATGGTCTAGCGCATGTGGAAGCTGGTATCACCGGTCGGGAATTGACTGAAATTCTCGATAGGAGAGGCTACACCATGGGTCACGAGCCTGATAGCATCGAGTTTAGTACCCTGGGTGGCTGGATAGCTACCAAAGCAAGCGGGATGAAAAGAAGCAAGTATGGGAATATTGAAGATATTGTCATGTCAGCAAGAATAGTGAGCCCTGATGGAGTTCTTTGGAAAGGATCAAGTGACCAACATATAGTCTCAGGAAGGCACTCAGAGGGCACGGATGTCCGTACTTTTGCCCTTGGCTCTGAAGGATGTCTCGGTATTATTACGAGCGCAGTCATTCGTGTCTGGCCCCTTCCAGAAGTGAGGAAGTTTGATAGCGTTATGTTCCCAAGATTTGAAGATGGTTTGCAGTTTCTGCGATCGCTATCTAGAGAACGTCACATGACTCCATCGAGCGTTCGATTACTTGATAACGCACACTTTCGTATGGGACAGGCGCTGCGTCCAGATGAGCCCACGTGGTTCCATCAGGCTAAGGATACATTGGTAAAAGCAATAGCATCATTTTATCTGACGAAGGACTTTAATCACGACTCTGTGGTTTGTGCAACTATTAATTATGAAGGTAGCGACCGTGAAGTACGGGAACAAGTGGCAACAGTCAAAAAACTATCAGGAATGTACGGAGGAGTTATGCTTGGACCTAGAGTTGGTAAAGCGGGATACGAGTTAACGTATATGATTGCCTACCTTCGCGATTTCGCCATGACGTATCATATCTTAGGCGAATCTTTTGAAACATTCGTCCAATGGTCCAAAATCGAAACATTAATTGCAGCCACCAAAGAACGAATTATTGCTGAACACACCTCGCTTCTGCTTCCTGGTGTTCCATTCATTGGTTGTCGTGTCACTCAACTCTATCATGAAGGTGCATGCTTATACTTTTATTTATGCATGAGTTTTGAGGGTGTTGATCGAGCTAGTGCGATTTTTGCTGATCTAGAAAGAGTTGCCCGTGATGAAATTCTAAAACAGGGGGGATCTTTGAGTCACCACCATGGTCTTGGGAAGCTTCGTTCGTCTTTTGCAAAGGAAAGGTCATCTCAAGAATTCCAAAATGTGGTGACGTCGATAAAGGATAGCATTGACAAAGACAACATATTTGGAGCTAGAAATGGACTTTATGCACCATAAGCTAGTAACCTTATTCGTTAGATTTTCTTGATCAAAAAAGCAAAATATTTTACAAAACAAGAACTGCAAGGAAGTAAATAATCATAGAATTACCAGCACACAGTACAGTCTCATAAAATTTAGACCTTTTTATTTTCTATGCAACTTCTAATATAGCCATCCATGCCTTGAGGTAGTAATAGTTTGGCATCTAGCTCTTCCTTCATACGAAAACTTTCTTTTTAGCTCCAACAAGTTTGTGGAAAGCACGAAGGCTTGGAATCGGTTCTCCAAGCTTATAATCAGAAAAGATATTCATACATTTCTCCAAAAATTCGTGGTACAAGTCGTGATTATATTGTTAGACCTATGTTGATAGATTCGACAAGTTGTAACCGAATGAAATATGTTCCATTTGCATCACTCAAACTCCTCTTGACTCTTCGTAG